>JAHWFP010063699.1:0-20394 GCA_023313725.1 Lithobius niger
CCTGATCACTCATGTTTTCATTGATATTGGTATAAATCAACAGGCGTTGGCCACACAAAAATGGCGCGCCCGAGCGCAAGCCAACAATTGTCGAAGCCAAGTTGCGACGTTGCTTGGGGAATTCCCTATACGTCATCAACACGTGGTCAAACAAATGAACATCGATCAGCAGACGTACCAATTATTAGCTAAATGTTTGGTCTTTGAAACCAGAAGCAAGGCAGCTAACAGAAGGAAGTTAATGCTATGACGAACGCACGTTCGTTATGGTGCGGCTTGCGCGCACGTTCGTTACTGGTCGCGAAGGGGTTAAGGGACCAAGATGCCCAAATTAAAGATCGTGCCAGTGCTATGGAATTAGCAAAACTGGACAAGCAGCTCGAATTAGCAAAGCTAAATGCTGCTACCGTAAATCTTAACCCCGCTCCTAGTGGAGCTATCGGCACTCCCCTAGCTCCCCCAAATCCAGTTGCAAAACATGGTAAAGTGGCCGACATAGTTCGATTGGTAAATAGGTGGACGCCCAACACTGATATTAACAGTTTTCTTAAGATTTTCGAACGAACTTTAACTAGTCAAAAACTTCTAGAGATCAATGGGTCACGGGACTCCAGCCCCTCGTCGGAGAGGTTTTAATTAAAGTTTGTGATCAGCTAACAGACGCTAAAATGCAGGACTACGAAATAGTCAAAAGTAAACTACTTGCTCGTTTTGTACAGACCAAAGAGTCTTTGCAGACTCCATTTCGTTCTTTTGAAAAAACCGGGGAAATGCAATTCCAGGATTATGCATTTGAGTTAGAAACTCTTTTCACACGTTGGTTAACTTTGGCTAAATTTAACCGGGACTATGACAAACTTGTCAACCTCATGTTATTGGAGCAATTTTATAAATCGTGTCCAACCCATCTCAGAAAGTGGATCCCTGATCAAGTTAAATTAGGGACTCTGGCTGAAGCAGCCCAAGTTTGTGACGAGTTCACAACCCGCAATAAACAGATTGCTAACGAAACTGCCACTCGTGCGGCCAAAACACAACCCATAGCTGCACCGTCGAACCAAGGTTCTAAACCTACTGGTCAACAGCGTGGTCACAACCGTAACCACAACACGACAGCTAATCCGGCCGGATCTGTCGGTGTGAAAGCAGATAACTCTGGAGAGGACCCTGCCATAAACATTAGTGCTAGTGAAAAAACTAACCCTAATCAAGATCGAGTTAGGCGCTGCTACGTGTGTAATTCTCCCCAACATTTTCGTAGTGAATGCCCCGAGCTTAACTCGAAACCCCAGCAAGCAAATGAATGTTTCCCAGTTGGGAAAAATGCTAGTGATATTCTTAAGGCTAGTACTCTGTCCGGTAGCATAGGGAAAAATAAAATTAATATTTTATGCGACTCTGGAAGCACAGTTTCGCGAGTTAGCGCTAGGCTCGCAAGAAATTGGCCACGCTTAAAGCGAAGGGTTCAATGTCAAACTGCCTTGTGTAAACAAGTGTTTACATTAGATCAGGTAAATCTAAGCCTAAAGTTAGATGATGGCACAGTGTTAAAATCAGTAGCATGCATTACACTGGTCAACAATTTGGTCTACGATGTCGTTTTGGGTGTGCCAGGATTAGAATCGTTAAACCTACAGCGCCGACCAGTAATCACCACGCCCCGTGATTTTTCTTCCTTGCCAGCCAAGGTGGCAACGCCCCCCGTCAGAAACGGCCCACGTCAATCAAAGAAACGTAAGAGCCGCTGTAAACAAACCAGCCCCGCGGGATTGGTCAAGCCCCAAACCCCCACAGTGTTTTCGCCAATCGTCGTTAAGTCCTCAAGCGCAGACGAAAGAGGTCTGCTGAAGACTTCGGAAGCCAACCCATTACGAGCTAATGAGACCCAAGTCCCCTCCCTTGACCAATGGATGGACTGTCGCCATCTTTGTTGGAGTAAACAAGCAACGAAAAATGCGTTGAACCTGCCTCCTAAAGGCAAAATAAAACGAAGTTTGTCAGCTAGTGATATAAACAAAAGTTTAGTCATGCCAGATAAACCCGGAATTGGCGAGTTTAGCTTTGACGAACGGCTTAAGTTACGTGAGTTAACTTCCCCCAATCTTAAGTTGGAAACAGGTAATTTAAAGGCCGGCATTAAAAATGTTCCCCCTATATGCTTTGATTTTTTTCCAGAGTTTTGTAAAGTTAAATTGCCGGATTTTAATCTAAATTAAAACCAGTGTGTTAAGCAATTAAGAAACTTAAACATAGTTTTTTCCAGTCCTTTTTTTGTTCAAAGTAGGACCGATGTTTTAATGTGATTTCTACGTCAGTCTAGGGTGGAAATAAATGCATTTATTATGGCTCTAGCACTGAGTAGGTATTTTCAGTAAGACGGAGGTTTAATACCTAACCTAATGTAGTTTTTCTCTAAATAGAGTTTTTTTTTTTGTGTTACAAGTAAACCGGAAATCTAACAAAGTAAAATTTCCCATGCATGTTTTCTTTTAAACAATGTGTAGTTTGTCGCTACAACCGTGGCTCCATCTAGGAGCAACCAAACCTAAAAATAGTGTATTTGCTGAATTTTAAACTTTAAAACTTCAGAGTCTACTGGACAAACTTGGAAAGCATCTAGTGATTGTTGCTGCATCAAGACAGCATTTTCGTTAAACATTTAATTATTAAACGTTTCGCTTCAGTACAAATTGACTGAAAACTATTTTTACCTGCATTTTTAATTTTGTCATTTTGGTCTGTTGGGAGCTCATCCTGAAGCAACTCCCAGGTAATTCCCGTTTTGGCCTTCACACCTAAATTTTAAGTGCCTATGTTTTACTCTTTTTGTCACTATCAACGTCTCCCTGTGTGGGAGAATATTAACAAATATTGTAACGACACTAATTAAATGTTCATTAGGGACATTCTACGGGAGCTGCAATCTGTCCCCGGTTGGCTCCTCTTTCAGTTTTAACGAAATGGTTTTCTTCCCCCAAAAAAAACTATCAGTCTACCCCTGGGAGCTGTAAATGATACTAAAGTTTTAAAAAGCACAAATTACTGGCACCATCTAGTTTTTAAAATTGAAAGTTTTAGGTGTCTAGTTCCAAAGGTGGTCGAGGCGAGTCTCTGTCATCGGTCAAACGCTAGGACACCAACCTAATGCAAGTCTGTTACTCATCGTTCCTACGGAACTTTTCATAGACTCATGGTCCTATACATCATACACGGCGATAGCCGTGTCTATATATAATTGAAGTCCTCTCTCCAGCAAAACTAAAACTACTAATTTCTCCGTTTCTATTCAATATATTTCGACCAAACCTGACCAGATAGTAGATAGCAACTTTTCCCAACTTTACCTCAACTTTTTTGCAATTCCGTGCAAGAGTA
Organism: Lithobius niger; assembly: GCA_023313725.1. NCBI lineage: Eukaryota > Metazoa > Arthropoda > Chilopoda > Lithobiomorpha > Lithobiidae > Lithobius > Lithobius niger. Next base: position 3,376 of record JAHWFP010063699.1, read on the forward strand.
AACGTAGGGAGCCACACGTAAATTTGAAAAGTGTTCACTTCTTGTTGTTGTTCTTGTGTGACACGGGTTCAGAAAAAACTACTGCACCTACCGAAAATCTGAAACATGATCGAAGCCAGAAATTTCCTTGGGCTTCATCTTCACAGAGACCACTTTTTTAATTGGTCGAACCATTCCGGAGTTACATTGTTTTAACTATTGTTTTACATTATTGTAATTAGGGAACTTTGCCACTCAGCATAAACCTTTGTAGCGTGACGCCTTAGCTGTAAAAAAGGTACACGGATTCTAAACAAAAACGTCAAGTGTGCCGTAAAAAAAGGGTTATATGATTGAAGTTTCACTTTACTTGTTAAAATGCACACGGATAAAAATTGATCATTTTTAATTGAAATAATCAAATGTGCAATTGAGAACTTAACCATAAACCTCCAGTGATTGTAATATTGTATGTAAGTTATGGGTTATACCTTGAAACCCTTTAGTGTCACTTTCAACATGTAAACAAGTTGTTTGGTAACCTCAAACCATCCCAGTGGGAGTAGTTTAACAGTAAATAGAGCTGGTCATTTTATGCGTGCCCATAGTATACAATTCTCCAATCCCTATCGCAGCGGCTAGGATTATTGTTATGCGTCCGTCGGTTTTTATCGCAGCCTACCGGGATAAAAAAAAGGCAAGACTAGAGCAGAGGCAGAACGGCTAGGGACATATTACCAGAGCAGTAGATGGCCTCATTTATTTGTTATAACGAAACAACAAACTTACACTTTGTACTTTTACTTTGAAAACTAGTGTGTTTCTTGATAAATGTCTTTTTGCCCCATTTTCAAATACTTGTACGATATTCCTGCACCTAGCAGCGCAGACAGTATTTAGTTAATGGTTGCAAAAACAGTAAACTTTTTTTATTTTACTTAAAGTTCTCTGAGCCAGAAAAATGTTGGTCCTCCAAAAATACAAAACGGTAAAGTCAACATTTATGTATACTGTGTATTTCATTTCATGTCAATTTTTGAATATTTTGGCGGTCTTGTGTTTACTGCATATCTTGTGTGCACTAACCATTTTTATTATAGCTTTTATTCCGAGTTCTCAGGAACCCCGAATAAAATCCTGCATTTGGGGACGTGTAAACGAGCGCCGCCGAAAAACGCTTGTTTTTCAAAAATTTGAAATTTTTTTTCTTTGCACCCAAATGCCTCGCCTAGGCAAACTCGCCGTTTTTGCAATACTGGACCAAATCGGCCCAAATTTTCACCATCAATAGTCTGTCCAAATACAAGCCTCTTGGGGAAGCCCAAATCCGGACTTTCCACCAGGAAGAACTATTAATCTACATTTGAAGATCCCTGAAAATCAACCCCAGCACTTCTTCATCGTGGCCACCATTATTGAACTCTGTACTTATGTATTTTTGTTTTATCCTTTTCCTTTTAGGGCAAAAAGCCCAACACACTAGCTTAGTGCATTTTAGGAGGAGCTTCCTCTGTGAAGGTAGTGAACCTCGATGATTTGTACAGACAACAATTTGAAGTGTGATATTTTTTATTGTGTTTGTCGGCCGCAATCCATATGAAAAATTTCCACAACGATCAATTTTAACTTCAAAATTTCAAACGTTAAACGTTCCCAGTTACTTAATGTGTTATAGCATCCAACTAAGCTAGTTTATTTAACCACATTTATGCTTTTATTATACTCTTTTGCCCCCAGAAACTCTACCATATGTCCAAGTAATTCGAACATTGGCATTCTACCGGACACGAATTTTCAGTGTATATATGTTTATTTTAGTTCTCCTCTGGACCCGACTGAGACCTACCGAATGCAACAGATAGCTTGATCTACTATTAAACACTAAAAGATATTTATAAAAGATCTATTCAACCACAATCCGAAAGTCAAACTGTGCAAAAACTTCGAATCCTCACTTTTGCCCCCCCTCCCCCGCCAAAACTAGTTGTGGTGTATAACACTGCAGTTTTCGGTTAAAGCTTGTTAAATTTAATAGTAATGCTTTATGCATTACCCAAAGCCAAGTATCAAGCTTTAACAAGAGCCTATTTACGTTGCAAACATTTAAATATTCATTCCATAGCCAATAATACAAAGTAAAGGCCTATTTCCAAAAGTTCAATTGAGTAAAACTCAAACAGGCCTATCTTTTCCGTCTTTACATGTCCCTACTGATTCAAACAGCTCTGCACCCAGTCCCTTTGTCCAACCGACTTCTCCTCCCACTTTCCATTGTTCTCAAGGCCCTCAGCCAATCAGACCCCGCAGCTATCCTCGGCGTCCGCGCCAACTTCCGGTAATGTGTATATAACCCCAGCCCCAGACTCAATCGTTAGCACAGCTCACAGATATCAAGCTAGAGAAGGGTCGCGCCAGTCGGGAGTGGAGACGCCATGTCCGGAGAATGCCATGCCGGGCGCAATGGTAGTGGTTCGTATGTTATAGTTTAGCTTTTGAAAGTTCAGTTTAGGACCCCCATATTCTTAATTTTAGTTTAAATGTAAACTTTAACTCTCTAGCTTGTAGAAATTTATGGTGGAGACGCCTGTAGCGGCATCTTAGGTTCTCTCTACCCATAACGTCAGAGTGGTTTTCATACTAAAAACCAACTTTTCCAGTTTATTTTAAATGGATTTTTAACTTAAACTAATTGACGGTTTGATCTTTGTGGAAGTCAAATTGAAACAAACTGATGCCTAAGTGTAAAATTGCTGGGCTTTTTACTTCTTAGAACAGTTCTCGAGGGAACTAAGGGAGGTTGATCTTTTTGTACTTGGAAAACTTATAACTGTGGACGGTTGATCATGTAGAAACATACTGTCAGACTTTTATCAGTTGCGGCTGTTAAGTCTTGTGGGTGTCTCCGGGAGCACCTAATATTACTTTTTCTCTTGTGAAAATTTAACTTTTTATTCAAACACAAGCGTTGTTTGTCTGATTTTACGATGTACTAAGGTATATTCAAACTTGCTGCGTTTAATTTATTTGATTCAAAAGCTTGTCCGAAGCAAACTATAATGTAAAGTGTTGTTTTTCATTCGCTGTTGCAAAAATAAAACCAGGAGTTTTAAGCTTCAGTCGTTTGCTAGTTTGCTAGTCTTTTAGTGTAAAATATAAATATGTAGCCCATCTTTAATTTTAGCTAGTTAAACAGTTAAATCCACCGTTGGTGGCAGCGATACCGACAGTTTAAGGTTAGGTCCCTATAATTTGGACTGGCGCTCCATCCGCCATGCTGGGACAGTCGCCCATGGTGTGTTGAATAACGTAAAAAGTCGTCATTAACACCGATTAACCTCAAGCTGAAACTCCACGTACACCAGGGAAACCGGGGGCGTCACAAGCACCTAAGCCGTCGTAGCGTCCGCCGTTACAATGGTGAGTTCATGAGGACCTTGAGAAAGGCGGGACCTTGGGGGGGGGGGGGATTGAGGCTTAATGGCGGGACGGTCGCTGAAAAATGAGACAAGGATGAAACAGTGAGTGAACGGTTTCTCGATAAGTATGGTAACAGAATAGGACGTGAGTGAAGTTATTGCTGTGCTCGGAATCCGAGCGCCATGCCCATTGCATGTTAACGGCAAGTTGTGCATGGAAGTTCTCGAGAGGGGACCGTGGAGCATGCACCAACCCGTTGAAGACCGGGACAAAAATGGTCGCATCGTCAAACTGCCACACTTGTAGCATGACAGTTGACGTTGATCGGAGGAGGATGCGGCCAAAGACCAGGACGCGACTGCTAAATTCACAACTTGGGATATGTGAATTGTGGGTGCTGGATATATGCCAGGGACCGTAGCAGAAGGGGGCACTGAAGCTGTGGTTAAGTCTCCCTTAGGCATTGGATTGTGATGATTGCTTATCCTGTGACCCTTCTTGGCGTCGGGGTGCGACGTCCTTTCCGTGTTCCCTTCACGACTGGGTCCTCTTCTTAGTTTTGGGAAGAGGGCGGCCGGTGAGATTTCGACTTCGCAGTGTTGCTCCCTCCAAGGCGGAGCTGCGATGGATCGGAGAGATTCCATTTTAAGTGCTGACTCCCGTAAGATGTCAAGCCCCCGTGCAAAGGAGCGTGCATAGAGATGAGTGATTTGCAGTTAAAATTAAAATGTGCTAGATCTTCTAACGTCAAATGGAGTCCTTGCAATAATGCCGAGCGGCTGGCATCTGCATTCGGAAAGATAGGCCTACTTTGCGGGGAAACCAAAGGGTCACTGTACAAGAATGCGAAGTAGCCGACGGAGGAGGTACGGTTGGAGAAGCCGATGATTGGGACGCAATAACTGCGTGAGGCCAATTTGTTTTTAGTCCGCATACCAAGGGTGGACTTGAATTGTTGACGTGACGTTGACGGAGGAGACCGTTGAGGACCGCTGTGCGAAGGAGGCATGGCGACCGGAGGAGCCGGAACAGGTGTGGGTTTTGAAGAGGACACATTAACTTGGCGAGGTTTCTTCTTGGAAGTGGAACTGGGGTGAGTCTGCAATGAACCAGAACCGTTGGCCGCAAGGGCTCATTGATTTGCCTTCTGAACAGAACATTGCCGCGATTTCTTGTGGCGACACAAAATTTCTCTCCATTCTTTTTCAGAAAGGCGCGCACACGCACTGCACTTACGGTTGAACCAGTCGCACGTGCGGTGAAACTGGCAACATGGATGTGGGTCTAAATGGCTCTTGGAGCCAGTGAACTTGAGGCAAGAACACTTGACTGGGTCCGGGAAAGGGCCAGTGTGGTCGCCAACAGGAGCTGAAGCAGCTGTTGGAGGAACAGTCGGAGCAGACGAGGAGTCTGTGTTAGTCGGTTTTGAAGAATTCATTACCGCTGAAACACACTAAGGCTTGGGTGAAGAGACACATTCGCGTGACAAAGGTCGAGCGCATTAACTGGAGAGGCAGGGACAGGGTAAAGCGCGGGAAAACAAAGAACAACCTGCACCGTCTAGTGGCGTTGAGGAGAGACACAACGGAGTGTCCCTAAAGACTATTGGTTGGGAGAGCGGCCGTAAGAAGAGTCTGGATGGTGGAGATCAGTTGTAGGAGAAGGCGACCGATTCAGCCTAGGAAGGCGACCGGCGGCCACTAGCGGGCGGTGGATGGAATAACGGTGGAGGGTACGTTCTGAAGATGTACACCGATTGAGGGCATCGGAGTGGAGCCAGGAAGAGAAGGCAACCATAGGACTTGGTCTGGTCGCGGTGTAGTAATCATGGAAACCTTAAGACGATTGGCTTGGAAAGAGGGATGAGAGGCTTGGAACTGGATTGATGTGATCGACGTTTTGGTAGATGCCTAGTTGAGGCAGGCTCTTCATGTCCCCCCCCCCCTCCCCCGTTTTAAGTGTGTGTTCTGTTAGTTGCGTGGTAGCTAAGTAAAGAATGGCGTGTCAAGAAAGAAGACAGAAGGACGACCGGAGAGGCAGGAACCAATTCTTGTTAGGTAGGGTTATGAGGATGTAGTATGACGAACAGTGTCAGGTAAAAGGGAGGAAGGGCATCCGTAGAGTTGTAGTCAACTTGAAGAAAATTTCTAGAACGGCGAGCCGTTTCAGAAGGCCGGAAGAGAAGGGGAAGGCAAAATTGGCAGGAATGAAATGACGAGAAAGTGAGATCCGACTGATCGCCGGCAGAAAAGATCGTGGTTCTTGTAACGTCCTCTTGCGTATACACGATCACTTTTGTCATTGTTTCCTTTCTTTGAAATGTGTTGGTTATTGTTTAATTATTTTATTATTATTTTTTGTATGAAACTTTATTAAGAAAAGTAGAAGGAAAGACAATCGCTACTTGAGGTCAGCCGTGATTGTTGGATCAGCAGCTTCGTCGCGACAATTATGCAAGGCTGGAAGAACTAGATCTTGCTGGGTGAAAAAGAAAGTTGATTGTCGGCGGTTGGAGATGCCGAAGGTGGTGTCAAACAGTCCGTACAAGATGGTCCAGCTGCTTATAGAGGTTCTTGACTGGCAGTAGTCGTGGTAGACCGGGCGCCCGCTGGGGCGGCCAGGGGAAGTATGGAGATTACAGCAATGGAAATCTTGATCCTGGAGACTGTTGCTGGCGACGATGGGACAAGTGAAAGAAAGTCCGCTGAGTGCATGGGGGGAACCGCAGCAGAAGGTCCCTGTGCTGGGAGAGGATGCTATACAGCACGATGAGGTGAAGGCCAATTCCGCACAGAGGAGACACAGTGAAGCGGGGACTGGCAAGCAAGATGCCAATGGTGCGTCCACAGAGGAGGAAGGAGGAGGGACCGATGTAAGTCCCGGAAAACAACAGGCAGTCGGTGGGGCTGATGGATCACACGATGAAGCAGGGATGGTCGTGTCCGAAGGGAACCGAGGAAAAGGAACCGATAACCTGGTGACGACCAGTCTTTGAGTGGAGCTTGTGGCGGCTGTTGTCGCAGTAGACGGTTGAGGAGGTGACCGCCGTGGAGTTGGGTCTGCCCGTTGATGAACTTAGTGAAAGTCCAGTAGTCGTCTTAATGAGCACGCCAAAGACGAGCCTAGAACGTGTCTTCTGTTTAGGAAGAAGAGTGGAGGATTGATGTGAGGAAGGCGACCGGAGCGGCGAGGAGGTGCTGCTTGAGACAGAAGGGGTGGCCGCGGCACTCTTTGTCATACCTTCTATGTAGGAGAAGGTGGTTCCCTAAGGGGACCGGTGTAACGGCGGATGCTACGACGGCTGAGGTGCTTGCAACATCCCCGACATCTGGTTGACTTAGGTCTTGGTTAAAATAATACTTTCACATGATTTGTTTGTTTAGCACAGTTTGGCTACGGGCCCGATATGGGAACAAGTACTATTTACACTAGATACGCGCTGCCACCATGGTGGAGTGACGTTAACTGTAACAAACTGAAGTCTCACGAAGTAATGGTTAACATTAAATCTAATTCAACAATTAACACGAGGGGGGAAACAAAACTGACGTTCTAAACTCTTGGTTTTATTTTAGACAGTTAACAAATCAACATCGCAAAAGTTACAATTTACACGTTGATACAAAAACGCTTTAGTTTAAAAGCAACAGGAAAATTCGAAAATATGAATTTCACTACCGAATTACGGTTCCAGAATAAATCAACTTCACATCTAGGAAGTTAGCTTCAGGTCTATTTCAACCTCCCAATTACAACAGCAAGTTATGAATCGGGTTTACAGTTTAGTGGCAAGAAGTGCACCTTCAAATCATACTAAACTTCTTATTAAATCTGCCTAGTTCTGCCTCGACAAACGCTAGCAATTTAAGAAGACTTTTACTTAGATTAAGCTTTAAAATAAGTAAGATGACATGGTTTTAGGAAGGGAACCACCCTGACATTATGGTTAACTTAGACTAGAAACTACCGATAGTAAAAGTTACATCCATAATTTCACAAGCTATTAGTTAAGTTTTAAGAATTATGAACTAAGAATTTAGATTTTGGGGCCTTAATCCTAACTTTCAAATTTAACTATGAGAAGATACGAACCACCACCACCTGCCCGGCATGGCAACAATCGGACGGCATCGTCTCCCTTCCTGGTCAGCGTGACCACCTCTAGCTTGAGATCACTGAGCTGTGCTAAGGAGGGAGGGTTGGGGGGCCTTTCTATGCCGGAGTAGCGGATTTTCGCGTCCAAAGCGCGGACGCCGAGGATTGCTGCTGGGGTCTGATTGGTGGAGGGCCAGGAGAACAATGGGAAAGTCGGCAGAGCAAAGGGTTTTGGTGTAGTGCCGTTTGAAGGAGTAGGGACATGTAAAGATAGGCCAATATGCGTTTTGAACACATGGACATTGGGAATTGGCCTTGGCATTAGAATACTGACTGTATTTACATGACTATTTCTTGGAGTGTTTCGAATTAAAGCTTAGTAGAGTTGCTTTTGCAATGAATAATTCACTACTGTTAAATTTAACAAGCTTTAATGGCAAACTGCAGTGTTATACACCACAACTAGGTTGGGGGCTGGGGGAGGGAACGAAGTATAATGCACAGACTGACTTTGGGATTGCATGGAACAGATCTTTATAAGACATACTGAATTAATAAAAGGAAAGCTAGTTTGTTTGGTTTGGGAATGGTGGTCACGATTGGCGATTTTAACGGAGATTTTTGGCAAAAATATGTACAACAAAAATTCGTGTCCGGTAAAATTTAAAGTTAAATAAAATCGTCGAGCAAGTGGTAGGGTTCATGGGGCAAAATAAAATAGCAAAGGACTAAATAATAAGTTATTGGAGAATGCTAAAACGCATTTATCAGGGCATTATTTGTAGAGTCAGATAACTAGTTTTCATGTAGGCTGGACATTTATCATAGTTTTTGGTGCGCAACAAATAAGATAAAAAATATGACACTTAAGTTATAACAACCTAATCATGAGGTTAAGTACCTTTGCAAAGGAAGCCCCTCCTAACCCACAACTAAGCTAACCTAATTTGGCTTTATGCCTTAAAGAAAATAAAAAGAAGTAATTACAAATGTACAGAAATGTTGAAGTTACGATGACCGGAAGTGGGTGCGTTGCGGCCCAGTTTGGTGACTTTTTTATAAGGCTGTAGCTGGAGAACCAGAAGGAAATTTTGAGTTCTGCTTCCGGGGCATGAAAGTTCAAGTATGTGGCTATTAAGACAGACTAAGTTTGGTCATTTCGGATGGTAACTTCTGGAGATACAGTGATTTAAAGTTGGAGGTCTTTTGGCGCTGGGGTGCCAAAGAAAAAAAAAAATTCGTCTTGAGAAACGAAGGTTCCCTGAGGTTTTTTTGACGACTGGAGTTCAGGTATCCTCTCCAAAATGGTTTTTGGCTAAAAAGCCCTTTACACCGGAGGAAGAATCCGGAAGTGCAGACGTAGAAGAGAATGTGTAGTGGCTGTCTGGAATCGGAAGCGGAAGAGAAGGAGAAGAAGATGAGTCCGGAAGTCCCAAGACAATCGGAGAATCCATGCGTCAAACTTGGGCTTGAGATGAGAACACAGTGGCGACCATGGCTAATCTGAGACAGAACCGCAACCTCTATAGTATTAGTCGGGAGAGCCAAAGAGAAGAACCACTCACGGTGTTCTTAGGAAGAAAGATGAGGCCAGCTCGATTCGGGCGCTTTATATAGAGGCACGTGCGCATGCGCGGAAGGGAGCTACGACTACGGCAGGGAAGCCAACTTTTCATCACTAGGGATTGAGCCTTCAAAAGGAAGGAACTGCTATGTAAGGAAATTCAGGTAATGATATTTTCGACGGCAATAAAAACTTGGTTTTGGCACTTCCAGAAACGAAATGAGGTGAAGAGTTGAACTCTTGTTTTGTCTTGGGCTTTTACTCAAAACGTGGGATTAGCCGCACTTGAGCCTTAGGGGGGGGGGGCGGGGGGGCGTGCATCATTCCCTGTCTTCGGTTCACTTGATGCGTGAGCAGTGGTGGTCCGCCCACGTTGGGTTGGCCACATATGAGACGTACAGGTGAGTTGTTAACGTCATAAGTCTTGAATCATCACTTAAGTAGAAAATTCACCCAAATGCTGGTTGGCGAATGCGAATGCTGTGGCAGACGATTGCACTCCAGAGGGATATCAGGGTTTTCTTGGTGCGTCGGTTTGCCCATCCGGACGTATGCGTCCATACCAGATGGTGAGCCCAATCCAAGATGGTGGCTAAAGGCGTCAGATTCCAGTTAGCAAATGTGAATGCCGTGGCACAGGAGTGTGGCAAGTCGCATATCGGTCCACAAGCCACAAGCCAAAGGACGGAGGACCAGGGTTTCTTCTTGGCAATGTGTTGGTTTTGAATTCGTGCCAGTGGAGGATTTGGGGTTTACCCTTATCGCAGAGTTGATCCTGTCCAGACAAATGCAAATGCGAATGGCGTAGCAAACGTATGCATCGCACGGTCCAAGCAGAGGATACATGGTATCTTCTTAGCGACGTGGTGGTCTTGAGCGAATGCGAATGCCGTAGCAAACGATAACACATCACAAGCCGCAAGCCTGAGATGAGGGTACCTTCAAGTGACGTATCTGTCCAGGTGAGATGAATGAGAATGCAAACGCCGTAGCAAACGGGCGCATCACAAGCCGCAAGCCAAAGGGCGCAGGGTTCCTTTAAGTGATGGGTGGATCCAGAAGCGTCCTAAATGATTGCATCGTTAGTTGTCAGAAGAGGACGTCGAGACGACGAATGCAAATGACGGCGGCGCCACGTAGTAACGAAATTTCCAGCAAACATGGAAAATAGAAAGCATTCGTGACAGGATGAAACGGGAGACAATCGACCAAATTTGGCAACGAGATGAGGCAGTCCGGTGTGGGGAAAAAGGCAGGAGCGAAAAATTGACAGGTATAGTATATTTCGAGCAACACGAAATTAACATTTTCATTATTGTGGGGTGGTTTTCCAATCATTTCAGGTTCAAAGGACGAAAATATATCCACAAAAATACTCCTACACAAAAATTGCCTGAATTTCTTTATTTTTTGATACCTTTCTCCACTTTTAAGCCATTTCATTTCCAGAGGAGAAGACGAACAAACCCAACCAGGCTCAAATTCCATCTTTTTAATGATGCGGATAACAAAGGAGTAATGGACCCGAAACCACTGGTCCATGGATTTACTTCCCTAAAAATCAGAGAATGGCTGTATAAGGAATTTTAATGAAGAATCCTCTTGACGGGATGCCAACCTGCGTTGGCTTGGTTCCGCAAGCACGACTCTGGAGACATGGCGATCTTTGGAAACGACATTTTACTTCTGGAAAATGTGCATGTCACGTGTTGGTGCATGGGAGGCCATGTTGCATCTCTCGCTCTTGCTCTCTCTCTCTCTCTGCGCCACCAGGGGCGCATGTGCTCACTGGTTGGAGAAGGCCAACCGTGTAAGTGTGTGTGGGGCCTTGTGGACCCTGGACCCTGCACCCTTACACGCTCTCCCTCTCCACAAAATGTGAGGCATCGTCGTCCCAAGTTAGGCTGCTTAGAATTCTTACATTTCATAATTTTTGGCCTTTTACATGGAAAAAAATCAAGATTGTGGCATACATTTCACAGTTCCTGTTGAAAGTTCCTGTGACAAGCCTGTCAAGCTAACAATTACTTCTAGCCTATGAAAGTATTATTAAAAAAAACACCAATTTTGGCACATGCACGATTTTTGCACGTAGGCTACTCTGCTTTCCTCCAGTTAGCCTAAGCTCATTGATTAAGGATTAATGATTAAGAATTAACTAATATTTTTAAGAAAAAAAATTGCTGGTGGATTACAAAACTCGTGAAGACGGTGCACTTGACACTTTACTTTGCACAGTCCATGTATGGATGCGACATTATCCATGAGTTCTGTCAAGAATTTATAGGGTTCTGTGCAGTCCACGTTTGGTCTTGCACAGCACTAGAGGTGTATGGGTTGCAACTGCCTTGCGTCAGGATTTGATTTGATCTGGCTTAGTCCGATGAATTGAAGTACTTGTGTATTCGTGTTGCAGTTTGCATTTTACCCATTCGCACATGCGCTCCAAAGGTACGTCTTAATATAACAGGCCATGGTGTGTGGTGTGGTGGTTGTCACTTTTGCGTCCCAAAGGTACGGCTTAGTCCTTGGTCTCACTTGTGGCACTTCACGGTTGCTTGGAGATGGTGCATCTTGGGAGTTGCAGATTGGGTTTTGTGGTTGCGATATGTTGACACTCGACATAACTTGCTGATCCCTCTTGCGCTGCTGCGCCGCTGATGCTAAGATTCATCCATGAGCTGTGTTTCAGGGTTTGTTGGACGTTGTCGACCATTTCTCCAATTTTTAGTTCCTTTCTCACCATCGTGGTCGTGGAATTGAAGTTGTCCAAATTCTTGCTCTGTGTGATTAATTTAGTCTTGTGGTTGCAGCTCAAATCAGCCCAAATCAGCTGTGGTTGCAGCTCATTTGGATTCCTCCTTTCGTTATGTGCTCCCTGGTCACTTCCCTTCTCCCTCTCAGCCACTTCCTTGTCGCTGCCTCTCTTCCTCCTACTGTGGGTTGCTTATGGTAGTCTACTCCTCATTTTCTACACTCTGAAATGGCATGTTTGTGCTAATTTGTTGACTGTTTCCGATGCAAGTTGTCGTGCTGCTCCTGCCTCCTTCCTCGTCTTCTTCCACTTTGTGGTCGGTTGACCCTAAGATTGTGGCTGGCGCCATTCACCCCACGAGTGCATGCAGGCTTGTTTCTCTTCTTGAGCATTTGGCTGCATGTTGTGAAGGTGCTACCACTTGTTGGCGCATGTTCGTTTGAACTTGGTGTGTTTCCAAGTAGATTTCGATGGCTGAAGGCAGTTCTTGGAGCTGGTGATTTCGAGGTTCGCCCTGCCGTGTTTGACGATGTCTGACTCGATACAGTTTGGTTGCGGATCGATGCTTGTTGTGTTTTTGCAGGAAACATCAGCAGTGTCAAGAGTTATTGACGTGTTTCTCCATGACTTTTCGACCAGCGGTTGGGAGGTGCCACATTGTTTTGCATCTAGTTTTCGTTCGCAGTGTTTTGATCTGCAGATATGCAACGTGGTTTAGTACTTCCTATTCGATTTTCAGTTTCTATTTGCCCCACACCTTTGCTAATTGGTTTCTTGGTGGTGTTTCTGTATTTTTGTGTGTGCGGTTTTCTGTATTTTTTGTGTGGTTTTTCAATGTGGCCGCAAGCACGACTTTGGAGACTTGGTGATCTTTGGAAATGACGGAAATGACATTTTACTTCCGGAAAATGTGCATGTCACATGTTGGTGCATGGGAGGTCATGTTGCATCCTCTCTTGCTCTCTCCGTGTGCCAGAAGGCGAACCGTGTGAGTGTACGTGGGGCCTTATGCACCCTGCACCCTAACAATCTCATCACAGATAAAGCCTTTCTGCCTAAGTAGAAGTTGCCATCAAACCATACAGTCTAGTTTACATATGAGGTTATGATGGACAGTGAATTAACAACCTTCTAAACATCTCACGGTACACCAATGCCAAACTGCAAATACACTTAACTATGAATAAAAGTTTGTGGGTAGCTGAACAGGTATGGACAATTATCCCTGGACAAGCCCTCCTCCCCCATGGCAATTATCTTCCCCAGACAACATCCACTCTGCACATATTATGTCATGAAGCCAATTGGCCAGAAAATAGATCAAATTTTCAACCTCCAGAAAAAAAATCTATGAATTATGACTCGTGGTCATGATCAGGGACAGAAAGAGATAACTCAAAAATTGTTACCACAATATTACAACCACACAAATGCACAATTTCAAGTACAAAGATATTTCTCACTTCAATATCTTGCCACAGTATGGGAAACTTCTCTACTTTTCTCTAAGCCTTGTTGCTGTAACATTGAAATAAAAAGTGTACAGCCTACATGTATTAAAAAAAAAACAACAACCAGTAAAGTCATTTTTTTTAAAGTTCTATCTTTGTGTCTTAGCTTTTGCTACCATAGTACAAGATGAAAAACGAACTATAGTGACTGCAGATAAGAGGAATTATACCATGTGAGGAAGATCAGAGGACACAATTGTTGGTTCGTTGTAAGGCTTTTGTTCTTCAGAGAAGATGGCATTGTGGTAATAATATAATTAAAGCATATTTAGTCCATTTTATTGAGTGAGGGAAGAGAAACAAGATTAAAATATTAAAATGAATAAAATAAATTGGTGACTCACTACTCGCATTTTATTTATCCTAATCTCCATTCTCTTCCTTAGACTAATAAAATGGACTAAGTCTGCTTTATTTCCACAACACAAGCCTTACAGCAAAGCAGCAGTGTCCACTGATCATCTTCACTTGACATACTATAAGGTATACAGGGTGAGTCAGAAGTCCGTATCAGGGGCCAGCATTTTGTAGCAATGAACATTCCTTCAATAATAAGTTGGTAGGCTTGCAAAGTGGGTCTGGGGCTATTTGACCATGCATGAGTGAATGACCTTGACATGTCCCTTCAAGGTCATCTCGATGATGCTAACTTCTAAACTTTGCGTCCTAGAAAATCGGTGTAAATTAGAAAGGTGTAGAGAACCACAAACCAATGCTAAACCAAAAACAGAATGAAATTCGGAGCAAAACTAAAGGGGTTACAGTCAAAGATAGTGGTATAAACTGCACTGCAGTAAACCGGGGTAGGCAGGCTTAAGGCAAGACACGAATGTTAGAATATGTAGAAAAGGCAGTGCAGAGAAAGTTCATGTTAGAGTAAACATGAAAACTAATCGTGTCTGCTGGTAGTTAATCAGAACGTCTACACCTCTAGTGGAGGGGGGGGGGGAGACAGCCGCCTTCTTTTAGGCACTACTGCGCATGTCTGCATTTCCACTCAAAGAGTTGAGCCCTTAATGTCAATGCAATGCATTACTAACCTATTCAGTCCATCCCAGCCACATTGCCTGGGGGTATTTCGTCTGGCCCGACCTCCCTTGCAGTACCCTGGTGTACTGCAGTGCAGTTTATACCACTATCTTTGACTGACTGTAACTCCTTTACTTTTGCGCCGAATTTCATTCAGTTTTTCGCTTTAGCATTGATTTGTGGTTCTCTACATCTTTCTAAGTTACACCGATTTTCTAGAATGCATAGTTTAGAAGTTAGCGGTGAGATGACCTTGAAGGGACATGTCAAGGTCATTCACTCACGCATGGTCAAATAGCCCCAGGCCCACTTTGCAAGTCTACCAACTTATTATTGAAGGAATGTTCATTGCTACAAAATGCTAGCCCCTGATGCGGACTTCTGACTCACCCTACATATTATATTATAGAGGATTATATTATTTCCCTAGGCTGTACTGATGCAGATACCGTATCGGTAATTCTGCAGATATATTAAGTATCGGTGTCGGATTGGAATCGGTATTTCTTAACGATTCCATTGCACATACCACACTTGAACCTTGATGATAGAGAACTTCATGTTTCTTGCTTGCTGACTGCCGCAGTTTTGGAAATTGAAGTGCAACACAAAGTCTCGTCCTGCACGAACTCAAGATCTGCATCGAGAACGTTGTGTTCCCTTCATACTGCCACGATTCCGAAAATCACAGTACAACGCGAAGTCTCCTCTTGAATGAAATCAGTATCGGTATAACAGATATCGTGTGCGGTATCGTATCGGTAAAAGTGGTATTGGTACAGTATTATTATTTCCACTCTTACTTGACACTGACAATGGGCTAAAAAATGACAATGGGAGAAAAAAGTTTAGGGTAGGGAGGTAAAAGGAGGGTCGGTCAGGTTACTGTAGCCAAACTATTTTTTTAGGCCCTATTAAGCTTCCTTGACTGCACTAAGCTCTGCCAGTTTTTAGTGTCTAACACTGATCCTTACTCAAGAAGGATAATTCACCAGTCCCCATTACTGTATACAATGAAGATCACCACTAAAGGCAACAGCACTGTCCATACTACCATGTATACCTAGCACCATCGAGCTTAATTATCTTCCATGTAACCTCCTTATGTGCACATCCACTGCTTTTTACTACCAACTGGTGGAACTAGTCTTTTTTTTTTGTATTTGCATCATAGTTACGCTGAGTGGAGTGGTAAATTACGATGGAAAAAAGGATTAACAAATGTTATTGTGACCCTTTTTTGTAACTAGGTTTTAAGTAAACAAGTGTATTGGCATTTGCTGCGGATGCTAATACTAAGGATGCATTACCTTCGTTAAAAATATCAATTTTACTACAAACATTCATTACCAGAAGTAGTTTACAAGTCAGACAGTACTATAAATTAAGATGTGTGAGTAAATGTTTTTTCAATTTGGGCATAGTAGCTTGAACTTCTTTGCACTTGTGGCACCTGAAAAATCGAAAGAGTAACATCAACAAAGCGAAAAGTAATTAAACAACAATCTCTATTTCATAAGGCCACTACAAATTAATTAAATGGTTCTCTGGATTGTTAAAAAAAAAAACGTGGGCAGGCAGTGTTCGTTTTTTAAATTTTATTCGCAATATTTTAGATGCGGACAATGTTTTTTTTTTACCAAACAAATCAATCCAGTAGCTTACATTTTGTTGTGGAGTACAACATCTATGGTTTAATGCCAGGTTCAGAGTGTAAAGGACACAATTTTGGATTTTGAAAAAAAAAAAGAAAAAAAAGAGAGACACTACGTGCATGTGGTGTCTTGCTTTTTAAAATCCAGAAGTGTGTCCTGAAGACGACGAACGGCTCATCAAGACAATTTAATATCAATGGTTTTGTATGTTCATCGAAAATTTAAACTGAGTCTTGTTCAGAACTTTGAAATTTTGCGTATATTCCATTGTGCTACGTTTAATATACCACAAGGTTCTGTAAGTGTTTGGTCCAAATGAAACCTTACGGCTGTATTCAAAGTTTTTTTTTTCAGTTGTTACTTTGAGCATAGTAAGCAAGCTAATAATTGGAGTCTACGTGGGTTACTAAAATAAATCAAAAGGGTGATGAACGGAAAGGAGACCACTAGAAGAAGAATAAAATAATAAGCTAATAAAAGTAGAAAAGTGTGTCTCAGTAATATGCGTTTATCCAATTATTGTGAATTCCTAACAATATACTAATTTGCTTTCATTTGTACCAATCTCAAAAATACATTACTAGCGCATTCAGCAAATATTTCCGTTGATAGTTGGAATCACATGGACTATGACGAGGACTAGTGGTAGAACGTTGTGGTATCTGAAACCTCATACATGTTCCTTTCCTATTTTGACTTCAGTTAAACCTTGCCACACACCTCATACACCCTTGTCTACTTTCACTAGCTTAATTTTACAGTATTCTTCAATCAAGTGATTAAAACTGGGGAAAAAAACAACATCTGAAGGTGTTATGTGGACCGAACACTACAGAACATTGTGGTATCAGAAACACAGTGTTGGGTGGTAAATGAAATTTTGCAGCTGGTGCAGGTACCAAGCTTAGTACCCCAGGTACTCATGAATGAGGCAGTATCTGGTATTATGGTGCTGCAGTGCCAACACCCAATTTTTAATTTGTTTTGTGGATATAGTTTTTATGGAAAAATTGT
>JAHWFP010063699.1:38794-63406 GCA_023313725.1 Lithobius niger
GGATTTACGTAATATTTTAACTCTACAATTAATAACTGGGTAAAAACAACTGACGTTTAAAACGCTTGATTTTATTTATGCAGTTAGACAAAATATAAAAAAAACACTTTACATTTTCACACGTTTTTACAACTGAAAGCTTTTGAAAATAAAGCAAAACAAATTTACATTAATAAATTCAACAAACAAACTTTGGCGTTTAAGAAAACAGTTACCTTTCACATCAAGAAAGTTCACTCAGGTATGTTTCAACCTCCTAATATAAAATGCAGCCGCAAGTTACAATTAGGCCTACAGTATGTTGTTTGCGCACAAACTCAACTAAATTTCCAGTTAAATCTGAACTAGATCGGCTAAACGGGAGCACTAGCAATTTAAGCAGGACTTTCACTTAAATTAAGTTATAAAATAAGTAAGATAGACTTGGTGCTTTAGGAAGGGAACCACCCTGACGCTTTATGATTAACTAATTTCAGAAACTGCCGATGTATGAAGTTAAAACATAAAAATTCAAGCTAGTGGTTAAGTTAAATTTGAACTAGTAATTTAGGCTTAGGGGCCTAAAGTAAAACTTTCAACTATAAACTACGCGAAAATATGAACCACAACCATAGTGCCCGGCATGGCAACAATCGGACGGCATCGTTCCTATCCCGATCGGCGTGACCACCTCCTAGCTTGAGATCTGTGAGCTGTGCTGTGGATGCTTTGAGCTGGGGGGTATATACGGGGGACGGAGGGGGCGAAGTGTTTGCACAGAATATCAATTTATTGGCTACGGAAACAGATCTTTATACTGGTGTGTTTTAATAGAAGGATAAGCAAGCTAGAATTGCATTTGGAACTGTGGGTGGTCACCCTCGGCAATTTCTGTATCCATATTTACAAACAAAAACAAAAAGTGGTGTCCGGTAAAATTGCCGTAAAAATCTTTTGAAGTTGAGCACCATGGTTGTGTTCAAGGGGCAGGTTAAAATAGTAAAAGAGTAAATAATTAATGTAGTGAAAAATGCTAAAACGCATTTAAAGTTGGGGCATTAACTTTGCAGTGGCAGAACCTAGTTATCATGGAAATTTTTCATATAATTGTGCGTGCTACAAATCAAATAAAAAATATCACATTGTACAAGTTCACATCCTAGTGATGAGGTTAAGTACCTTTGCAAAGGAAGACCCTCCTATTCCACAACTAATCTAAACTAGGTCGGCTTTATGCCTATAAAAATCGAAAAGAAATGAATACATTTATACATATAAGTTGGAGTTACGATGACCGGAAGTGTGTGCGTCGCGGCACAGTTTGGTGACTTTTTCTTAGGCTTGTAGCTGAAGAACCAGAAGAAAATTTTGAGTTCTGTTTTCGCAGAATGGAAGTATAAAGTAGTAGCTATTAAGAAATTCTATGATGGGCCAATTCTGGTAGTAACTCCTGGAGATTCAGTGGTTTGAAGTTGGAGGTCGGACAAGTCAAGGGTGGGGGCGACAAGACTTGGGAAAAAAAATAGAGTTTGTTAAAACGAAATTTCCCGGAGGTTTTTTGACAGCTGGAGTCCCGGTATCCTCTCCAAAAGGGTTTTGGCCCAAAAGCCCTTACAGGCCCCCACGCAGAGGATTCCATTTGGGGTTCCTGGTGAACGCAAAATGGAAACAGAAAAGGTCAGTGCACACAAGACATGCCACTATCAAGACTGCCAAGCCATGTAAAGTAATTCAAGAACAACACGAGTTAAGCATTACTTCGGCTTTTATCAGGCCAATGGGATGGTATCCTTTACCCGGATCCACAAGATAATATTAAAACTGTTTTTACAAAAATAAACTTCGCCGTTTTGTATTTTTGGGGGACCAACGTTTTTGTGGCTAAGAAAATTTAATGTAAATTTAAAGTTACAAAGTTAAAAAGAAACACTATTTTTGCAAAATTAACTAGTTGCTGTCCGCGCTGCTGGGTGCAGGATCATCGTACAGGCAACCAGCAAAGTGAGCAAAAGACATAAAAAAAAATTTCGGAAAAACACTAGGTTTGACTGAATGTACAAGGTTAAGTTTTTTGTACGAATTAACAGATAAATGAGGCCATCTATTGCTCTGGTAATATGCTCCATATCTGGTCAGCCTCTGCTCAAGTCTAGCCTTTGTTTTTATCCCGGAAGGCTGCGAAAAAAACCACCAGACGCATTACAATAAACGTAGACTGCGAGAGTTGTTAGAAAATTGCACACAATTTGGAGACGCATAAAATGACCAGCTCTATTCACTGTTAAAACATACCACCACTAGAATGGTTTAAGGTTACCAGACAACTTGGTTTACAAGGGAATTTTAAACACAGAAGGGTTTTGAGATGGAACCCATAACTTAAGACGTAACAATATACGCTGGGAGGTTTTGTGGATAAAAACCTACAACCTTTTAACGACAGTGCTAACCTTTTTCACAGAGGGGTAGACAGACAGCAGATTTTAAAGAAAGCCATTTCGTAGAAAACTTAAAGAAGAGCCAACCGGGGACAGATTGCAACTCTCGTGGAATATCCCAAATGAATATTTAACATGTGTCGTTAAAAATCTCTGTTAATATCCTTCCACACAGGAAGGCGTTGATAATAACAGGGAGAATAAAATCATTGCCACTTAAAATTTAGGTGAGAGGTTCCGAAATGGGAAAAGCTGAAGGTTCCTTTGGCTGTGGTTGCACCTTCAATATACCACACACAAAAAAATTTTAAAATAGAAAAAAAATTTTCGAAAATAAATAAATGGTTCTCAGCAGAATTTTACACTGAAAACGAAGTATTTAATAACACAGTCTGATCAAAATACTGACTCAAAGTGTCAGTGTTCAGGTGATACTTTCCAGGTTTGTATAACTACACAGTCTCTGAAGTTTTAAGACTAAAATTCAGCAAAGACATTATTTAGGTTCTAGATGGAGCCATGGTTGTAACGGTACACTCCTTACAATCGTTTAAGAGAACTTGAAAGGGAAACTAGTTTATAAATTTTCCGTTTTTTTTTAGTGCAGCAAAATAACTCAACATGAAGAAAATTCACACACTACTAGGGTTAAGCTGGGTGGCTTGCACCTGTTTGCACAAAAAAAAAACTATTTTAGGGGAAAAACTACGCAAGTTTTTAGTTGTTCAGGTGAGAGACCTATTCAAAGGTTTTACCTACTCTTATACTGACCAAACTACGTTTTAACTTTTGGTTAGGTTAGAATAATCACCTCCGTTTTAACGAGAAACCTTTATTTCAGTTAAAAGAGTCATAATTGTGGTGATCAGTCACAAAAATTCCATCCCTTTACATGACAAGAGTTTAACACTAAAGCATCGGATCATAATTCAAAAAGGGGATCTGGGAAAACTATAAAGTTCGAAATACTGGCACACAGAAGTTTATTTTACAAAAATCAAAGTCTACAGAAACATGTTTGTTTTACATCCGTTTAACTCTACCCGTTGGCTTGTTGGTTCTTCTACGAGGGGGAGTTACTTCGTTTGGCTCGTCTCTGTTTATCGCTTTACACCTATGATAAAGGGGGCACGTGTCACCAGTGTTCCGCTTGGCTGGGTCCGTTAATTGGTCTGTCCCGCCTTGGCTACCGAGGGCGTCGTTAAACGATCTACTGCCATTAGACAAGTGTGAGAAAAAGGGAACGCGTTTTGCTTCGTTTCTGTCAACTGAGCTGCGGTCATAGGGTTTGCATAAGTTAGCTAATCGTTCCAGCGCGCTTACGCCAAGCAAGATTGGGTACTCACTTGCAGCTGGAGAAACTGCTGCGACAGTTTCAAACAGTTGGCCGTCATCTAATTTTAAAATTAATTTGACTTATTCAAGTTTAAACACATCCCTGCTTAAATTGGACCTACATTTTACATTTTGTTTAAGTCTGGGCCAGTTAGTGGCCACATTACAGCTAACGACATTTATTGTACTAGCCGTGTCACGCAGACAAGTCACGGTTCGGTTGCCTAGTTTACACTTAAAGGTGCTAGACCTCAATACACTTTTGACATTTGTTCCTACACTAAAACAAGCATTAGTTTCTTGA
Organism: Lithobius niger; assembly: GCA_023313725.1. Lineage (NCBI taxonomy): Eukaryota > Metazoa > Arthropoda > Chilopoda > Lithobiomorpha > Lithobiidae > Lithobius > Lithobius niger. The sequence goes on from JAHWFP010063699.1 coordinate 42,851, forward strand.
ATGTTAGAGTTTCTTTCAGGACATTCATTACGGAAATGATGGGGGGAATTACAAATGAAGCAGTGCCTAATTCTGTTATTAGGGTTAGATCTTCCGCTATCATTATCGCCAATGGCATCACCAGTGGAATCACTCTTACTCTCTACAGGACCGGCCGGTTTAGCTGCAGTATTGTGGGTTCTGTTGCCCCCACGATGGTTACAGGTTGCTTTAGAAGCATTACCAGATGTGCCAGCGACAGGCTGGGCTTTTGCTATACGTGATGCAGTGTCAACAGCAATTTGCTTGTTGCGGGTTGTGTATTCATCACACAATTTTGCCGCTTCGGCCATGGTGCCAGTCCGGACCTGGTCGGGCAACCACTTACGTAAAGGGACAGGGCAAGACTTTATGAATTGCTCTAAAAGCATTAAGTTAACTAGGTTGTTAAACTCCCCATTAACTTTGGCCAAAGAAAGCCATCGAGAAAATAAAGTTTCTAACTCAAAACTAAAATCCCGGTACAATTGTTCACTTTCTTTTTCAAGAGAACGAAACGCAGTTTGAACCGACTCTTTAGTTTGGACAAACCTGTCAAGCAATTTAAGTTTGACCACATCGTAATCTTGCATTTCTACTTCCGTTAACTGGTCACAAACTTTGATTAAAATTTCTCCCATGACGGGCAATAAACATGTACTCCATTGGTTTTTTGGAATATTTTGGGTTGTCATAGTTCTTTCAAAAATTAAAAAAAACTATCATCTCCGTTTTAGGAGTCCACCTTGTAACCAAACGCACAACATCAGCAATTTTTCCGTGTTTAACTACGGGCGTTACTGGATTTGGGGGAGCGTTGTTAGCTCCTACGGGAGCGTTAACGTTAATACTAACAGCATTTAGTCTAGCTAATTCGAGCTGCAGTTTAAGTTTTTCTAATTCTTGAGCATTATTTTTCTCAGTAAGAGCAGCTTCTTGAGTTTTAAGTACTGCATCACGATCCTTAATTAAGGCTGCTTGGTCTTGCATAGCTAATTCTCGAGTCCGACGACGGTCTGACTCGGCTAACTCCACATCACGCCTTTTTTCGCTGTTAGCGATTTCCAAGGCTTTTAGTCTTAACTCTTCTGTTTTTAAGGCTAATTCTCTTTCTTTACTCGCCAGTTCCTGCTTTTGCAGTATAAAGGCTTCACGTCTTTCAATAGCCGCAGCTAATTCATCGTACAGTTCTTGTAACTCGTAACGATGTTCGTCTAAAGCATTTTGTAACACTATCACCGTTTCTTGTCGAGTTTCCGCGACAGTTAAGCCTAATTTGGTACAGGCTTTCTTTAAATCCTTGTATTGGATATCTTTGATAATGTCGTCTAAGCTAGGTTCGACATTTTGAGGTTTTAACGTTAACGATTTCAAAATAAAGCTTGTATAAGTGAAATTTACAAATTAAAAGCAGCCGCAATTAATTTACGTTAAAAAGGGCAAAGTGAGTTTAAAATTAAAACGACTTTCCCAAATCCAGTAAGAAATACATAAAATACACCTTTAAGACCTTCCTAGCTTTGGTGTATGAACAACTAAACCATTTAAAAAATGCATCTAATAATAACACTAGACTTGGCGGCCTACAGCATATCTTGTGTACACTTACCCAAATACTCAATCGCTGAGCGGTCAGTCTAGTCCTGGTGCAATCCGCCACCACTGATTGAAGAAGGCTTGCACAAAATAATCCAAGTAGATTTGTCTACTTTACTGGAACTGAGGATGGGGTGTTCAGTAGTTGCGGCAATGGAGCTCCTGGTCCCGGCACGGGCGGATCCTCCTCGCCGGCGGCGGCAAGATGCGGGCATCTAAACGGCAGGGGCAGATTTCCTCTCACGGTAAAGCTGCGGCTTTCACTTCTCGGCTCCCGGGTCGGTTGCGGACGCTGGGGCGGGGAAAGTACTGTTTTTGACCGCAGTACGGACGTCGGATGGTGTGACTATATTGGCGGAGTCACCGGCATCATTTTCCGGCAACTATTTGGCCTAAGTTGCGGACATCGGGTTGAAGGGTTCTTCAACGGCAATGACAGTACGGTAGCATGGCAGGGGGAAAACGCTTGTTGAGCACAGCACCTGTTGATCCCACCACTGCCACCTAATTGTAACGGCGGATGCTACGACGGCTGAGGTGCTTGTAACATCCCCGACATCAGGTAGACTTCGGTCTTGTTAAAAATAATACTTTCGGCGATTTGTTGGTTTATCAAAGCACAGTCGTGGCTACAGGCCCGATGTAGGGAACGGAGCGAAAATATCCAATCAAATTAAATAGGCTAACAAGTACTATTTTACACGGTACGCGCTGCCACCAGGTGGAGTGACATTAATTGCAGCAAAATCCTGAGTTAAGAATAAAAGGGGATTTACGTAATATTTTAACTCTACAATTAATAACTGGGTAAAAACCACTGACGTTTAAAACGCTTGGTTTTATTTATGCAGTTAGACAAAATATAAAAAAACACTTTACATTTTCACACGTTTTTACAACTGAAAGCTTTTGAAAATAAAGCAAAACGAATTTACATTAATAAATTCAACAAACGAACTTTGGCATTTAAGTAAACAGTTACCTTTCACATCAAGAAAGTTCACTCAGGTATATTTCAACCTCCTAATATACAGGGTGAGGCAACTGAAGTGTCCGGCAACAATGTCTTCTAAAGACGTGTAATTAGCTCAAATCGAAATACCTACCAATACTAAGCAAACCCGGGCGGATGTAATGTCTGCTGTAAATATGACCTTGAAAGATGCTTTCAAGGTCATCCAAAAGTTAACTCGGAAACTATGCAAGATAACGGCATGAAGTAAATTAGAAAGTTGTTTAGGATCATGAACCCAGGCCAACACAGAAAACGTAACAGAAATCGTGTCATAAACAAGGGAGATACGGGCAAAACAATGTGTGTAGTGCAGGAAAGCCGGTGAAAGGGAAGCAATACCTTATTAGTAATTGTACAGCTGCCTCCTAGCTGGTTTCCCTGTAACTGCTAATTGTTTCCCGTACGATCTAGGGAAACTCTAGTATCAACGGTTAAAATGACCTTGGGGAATACGTTCAAGGTCATCCAAAACGCATCTCGTATACGAAGCAAGATAGGAAATAACTTCCAAATAGGAAAGTGCTGACCACCATGCAGTTAGTATTATTGCCAAGCAAGATTTGATTGCCTGATAAGGAAAATAAAAGGAACATCTCTCTCATTTGAGGATGTAGGAAACTAATCAATGTAGGATGTGTTCGAAGTGCCCACCCGCAGCAGTGTTGCGCTCGCTGTGAACTACTGTCGCGAAAAGCACGAAGTTGCGCAGGAGTAATTGAGGCACAACACTCACGGATCCTATTCTCGAGGTCATTAATACTGGTAGGCAATGTTTGATAAACCTGTTCCTTAAAGTGCCCCCAAGGAAAATAGTCAAGTGGCGACAGATCGGGAGACCTGGCTGGGTACTGGCCAGCTAACAGGTCCTCCCCGTCCAATCCATGCAGCTGGGAACAGCGTATTAAGGTAGTCGCGGACTTCACCGTGAAAGTGAGGGGGAGCACCATCATGTTGGAACATCATGTCACGTCGTCTAGCAAGTGGTAAATTGTCCACAAAGGGTTCAACCACTTCTCGCAAGATCATTTGCAAATACCGAGCCCTAGTTAACGTGCCTTGGTAGAAAACGGGGCCCACCAGCAGGTCCCCCATTATGCCACACCACACGTTGACGCACCAATTTACGTGGTGTCGTGTTTCCCAGAGCCAGTGCGGATTATCCACACTCCAATAGTAGCAATTATGCGTATTGACGACCCCATCACGAATAAATTGAGATTCCTCTGAGTACAGGATGTTGTCAACAAAGTTCTCACTTTCCTGTACTTTCTTCAGCAACTAGTTGGAGAGGTCAACACGTTCTGGATAGTCACGTTCCTCAAGTCCTTGATGACATTGCACGTGGTAAGGGTGAAAATGGTGATTAAGTAGGATTTTTAGCACTGATCGCTGACTTATTCCACTTTCATGCGAAATCGCCCTTGAACTCGTATGTGGATTTAATTGGCAATACGCTATTACGCCAGCTGCATTAGCATCATTTGTGGCAGGTCGTGGCCGTTCATGTGGTGATCGTTTTTTAAGTGATTCAGAACCGTTTGCTCGCGCAAGCATTCGTACAATGGTGTTCCTCGAAGGTTGCTGCACACCAGGAAATCTTTGTCCAAACTCTTGGGCAGCTCGTGTTGCATTTCTGTTGCATTCACCATAAATTATTATCATCTCAACATACTGCTCACTTGTGTATGGAGCCATGATTATTGTGTAAATACATACTAATTTCCAATTACCATAAAGTTTGTTTTAGCAGTTGGGGCTTCATTCGTCACATCCTCAAATGAGAAAGATGTTCCTTTTATTTTCCTTATCAGGCAATAAAATCTTGCTTGACAATAATACTAACTGCGTGGTGATCAGCACTTTCCTATTTGGAACTTATTTCCTATCTTACTTCGTATTCGAGATGCGTTTTTAATGACCTTGAACGCATTTCCCAAGGTCATTTTAACCGTTGATACTAGAGTTTCCCTAGATCGTACGCGAAACAATTAGCAGTTACAGGGAAACCAGCTAGGAGGCAGCTGTACAATTACTAATAAGGTATTGCTTCCCTTTTACCGGCTTTCCTGCACTACACACATTGTTTTGCCCATATCTCCCTTGTTTATGGCACGATTTCTGTTACGTTTTCTGTGTTGGCCTGGGTTCATGATCCTAAACAACTTTCTAATTTACTTCATGCCGTTATCTTGCATAGTTTCCGAGTTAACTTTTGGATGACCTTGAAAGCATCTTTCAAGGTCATATTTACAGCAGACATTACATCCGCCCGGGTTTGCTTAGTATTGGTAGGTATTTCGATTTGAGCTAGTTACACGTCTTTGGAAGACATTGTTGCCGGACACTTCAGTTGCCTCACCCTGTATATAAAATGCAGCCGCAAGTTACAATTAGGCCTACAGTATGTTGTTTGCGCACAAACTCAACTAAACTTCCAGTTAAATCTGAACTAGATCGGCTCAACAAATCTGCGTAGTACTAGATGGCAGAAATATAAATCCGCCTCTACCAATAAGCCAGTGACACAAATTCTTCTTGTCAGTTGCTCCCTGTTCAGCATGAAACTGTAAATTACTCTTTAACGGAAGTAATCTGCAATGCCATAATGATTTATGAAGCTATTAAAACGTGAGGGCATTCGTAAATATGAATGACCAGGGTTTTCCTGCCTTTGGAAATGAAATGTGGGTATTCGTAACAACAATGTGTTTTGTATTGTTTGTTTTCTTGTTTTCTTTTATTGCATCCTGAACTGCACTCATTCACTTGCATTGACTGACACAAGAAAGACTCTTTATCACATACCAGCCTGCTAAGCTTCACTGCATGGCAGTTAAAACGTTCAGGGAAGACTTTGTTGCTATTTTGTTTTCCTCGTAACTATTGTAATTATGTTCCAATTTTCAATGTTTTCGTAATTTGTCATGTTTAATGCTTGAGTACAACTTTGTAATTCACTTTTGTGCTGTATCTTGTGCCGTTTGGAAAATAGAATGTGGATGACCTTGAATGCTGTTTTAAAATCATTGCAAATGTCTTCATTTGCTTCACCATATCTGACTTACATTACAAATATGCCTTCAGAATTAACATAGGACCATTATAACGCTAGTTATTTGCGTGTGACCTGACTTTTGCCTCACCCTGTATATGCACGTCACGTTGCAGCAGCCTGCTCCACTGTCTTCTTGGTGCAAGTTGAGGCCGAACAGCTAATCGATCATGTTGTACGTGAGGCCAGTGACGTAACTCGGCCACTGGTGGCCCGTGGGCAAACCTGTCCATTGTGCCTCCTCCCCCCCCCCCTCCACATGCCCCAAATTTGAAGGAAGTCTTTTCAGCTTAACGATAAAGAAGGCTCTAGATAATGGCCTCCCATTATCTGCTAGAAAGAAAGGTTCTGTGGAAGAGGTAGAAGCACTAGTCCTATGTTGAAGATAGACTGCCAGGAAGTTGTAGCGGCGGACGCTACGACGGGCTAGGTGCTTGTAACGTCTCCGCACTCATGGTTGACATCCAGCTTGCATATATGACTGATTCGTAACTTTCTGATTATGGCGTATAACAGCACAGTTGGGCCTCAATCCCAGAGGGAGTGAAGATACTTTCCTATTTAAAAGTGAATAGGTCTAACCGGTAACTATCTACCTGGTCTTTAAGGCTGCCACCACCGGCGGGTAAGTTTAAAAGCTAAGGGGGTTTAGAATAAAATGGGCTACATGTTATTTAAACGCAAGCAATTAACCTGCACTAGAAACCGTACTTGTAGTTTTAAAAACTCTTGGTTTCAATAAAAAGAACAACAAATGAAAAGGGCACTTTACATTATGGCTTACTAGTTACAACAAAAGCTTTGAATTAAAGCAAGAAGGCTTTCAGTGAAAGCACACGAATTTACATTTAGAAAATTCAAGAACAAAAAAAGCAACAACTGGCTTTTTACATTAATACACTTTTTGACTAGAAAAGTAGGGTAAATTCCAGAAAAATCCGTTAATTTATAATCACATCCGCTAAATTATATAATTAACCCAGACAAAAATCTCTCGCAAAAGATTCCGGAATCCTCAAGGGACACTGTCTGCTGTTTAAGTTAAATCGGAGTTTAAAATAAACAAGAAAAAAAACCTGGTTTTTAGGAAGAGAACCACCTGACATTACAGTAAGCAAAGACCTAAATGTCGTTCGGCATGCTTAACTGTAAAATTCCAAAAGAAGAGGCAAGTTAAAATTAAACTATAAAATTTAGAATGGGGGGTCCTAAAGTTAAACTTTCAATTTAAACTAGTACAACATACTGACCACTACCTTTGCCTGGCATGGCAACCTTCAGAACGCGGCATCTCTACTCCTGACCGGCCGTGACCACCACTTGTTTTAGATCTGTGAGCTGTGCTATGGAGGGAGGGCAACTGGGGCTTTTCGTGCTAGAGCGACGGATTTTCGTTGCAAAAGCGCGGACGCCGAGGAGAGCTGCGGGGGTCTGATTGGCTGAGGGCCTGGAGAACAATGGAAAGTGGGAGAAGTCGGGTGAACAAAGGCTTTTGCTTGGGAGCTATTTGAAGGAATACGGACTATGTACACATGTGCCAATAACGAGTTTTGAACTGTTTGACAATGGAAAATTGGCTATTATGGTACTTTGGGAGTATTGGTGTACAAAATATTAAACTACAGTGTTATGCACTGCAACTATTGAAGGAAAGGAGACGAAGTGTAATGCACAGTTTGACTTTGGCAATTTAATAGAAGGAACAGATCGTTGTTTTGCATTCGGATTGTTGGTAGTCACGGTCGAGTTTTCACTTTACTATTTACAACAAATAAAATTCACGTTCGTTTAAATCGTTGCTGAAGGAAGGCAAAGCAGAGGTAGTGATCAGGGGGCAAAAGATTAAACTCAAAAGGTTAAATAAACCAGCTTAGTAAAAAGGCTATATAAAAATTATAAGTTAAGTTTTGTCTCAGCAGAGAATGGCGATAGAGAAAAGTGGGACATTTTTCATAGCATTTGGGGTACCAACAAACAAGATAAAAAACATCGTACTGTACCAACAAACAAGATAAAAAACATCATACTGTACCAACAAACAAGATAAAAAACATCGTACTAAGTCAGTATCCAACATGTATGTGAGGTTAAGTACCTTAAAGGAAGCCCCTCCTAAAATACAACTAAGCTAGTGTATTTAGGCTTTATGCCTGCAATAAAATAAACAGAAGTATTTACATTTGTACACGAGTTTTGAAGTTACGGCGGCCGGAAGTGTGAGCGCTACGGCCCAGTTTGGTGACTTTTTCAAATAGATGTATCTGCAGAACTGGAAGGAAATTTACTGTTCTGTTTTCACAGGAATAAAGTTCGAGTGAGTGGCTATTAAGAGCTTCTATGTTTGGCCGATTCTGATGGTAACTTCATGTCGCAATCTTCACCCACACTCGCCAGATTTGGGCCGGGGGCGGGGCCCCCCACCTGAAGTGTGGAGCTTCAGAAAAATTGAGTTTTTCCCCGAGGTTTTTGATGTTTGGAGTCCTGGGATTCTCTCCAATCATGCCGCAGCACAGAAATCTATTACAGGACAAACAAACTGGCCAGTGCACAACAAGTGGATTCTGATGCCTTGTCAGCAAGAGTACGTTTTGGGAGCCTGCAGCTTCACGCAGGCTCGGGGGTCCACAGCAACACAGAACATGGAGAAGTTGATGTTAAAGCCAAAGGTCGAATGAACAGTAAATTCACCGCATCGAAGAAATGCAAAGAAAGCATTTATACATGATGCCCCCATTAATGCATCGATAAATGGGGAAAAGACTCCTTGCCGTAAGATCCACACTAAATTACGACGGATGTCGGCAGTGATCAGAATATGCAGCTTTTGACAGAAACTGCTGTTGCTTGATAGTACAAAGTAGTTAAGTACTCTAGCCATCGCTGGGTGGTTTAATCCCGCAGTATTGCACAATGGACTAGGAAAGCCATGCTGCAAAAAGGCAAAATGCATGCTGTAAAGGCATGAGGCCTAAAATCCTGAAGATTGGTTAGGAGAACCGCCACCAACTATCAAAAACTCGGACTCCTCTTCCTATTTATGCAACTTCAACTTTAAAATTGTGTATCTCATAGGAAAATGGACTGAAACGACTCTGGTTTTCAACATTTAATAGACCTGAACTTTATCTGTCATCCTGTGAAAACAGAACTTTAAATTTCCACCTAGTTTGTTCACTACAGCAATTTAAAAAAAAGCTCAAACTGAGCGCCACCGCACACAATTCACGTCGCCGTTTTCCAAAACAAACTTGTAAATATTCATTTGTATTTCGAATTATTTCGTGGGCATAAAGCTTAGCATATAGCTTAGTGTTGTTTTAGATGAACCAGTACTCTACGTTTTTATTTTTACTAAGGTGACGATTTTAGTAACCATGAAAACGTCGACTACTCTCATGTTATTATTTGCGGTTGCGATAATACACTTTAATTTTTATGCGTTATAGCATTAGAACACAAGCTGGTTTATTTTAATCTTTTACCTAGGCTTTTAAAAAAAACAATATTTAACGTAACTTATTCTCATGAACTCTACCTTGTTCAAAATGGCAAACACAACTACCATTACTTTTACCGGACATTTTTCAGTGAGTATCTTGTATTTTTATTTCAGGGCTCCGACCATAGTGATCTCAATCCGAATGTACAGTAATAGCCTTTTCCTTCAATTAAAAATAGTTTATTTAATTTTGAGCAACAAACTCCGCCCCCCCCCCCCGCCCTTCCTTCAATAGTTGCGATACGTAATATCGTAGTTTTATTTTATAGGCCTATTCACGTTGTTTTGAGTTAAAAAATCAGTTGGACTTTCCAAACAAGGTCTCAAATTCCCAAAAGTCGGCAATTCCCTTTGCTCTTCAAGCTTCTACAATTCCCTTCCAACCAAAAGACAGTATATAATTTCCCCTCCACTCAGAGCACAAAGCTACCCTGCTCGTCCGCGCTGCCATGCCCACTTCCGGTATTGACAGCCTGGACGGTCTGAGTCAGTCTCTCCTCTTCCCGAGGTCTACCTCTACCCCCCCCCTCCCCCCGGTAGCTCTCTTACAGGCCCGCGGTTCCCCCCTATCTGGCTGCCAAGCAGCAGGTATAAAACTCAGCTCCAGTGGAAAATCGTTAGCATAGCTCAAGACTCAAAGGCAAGAGGTCACTACGGCGGTCGGAGCAGAGATGTCCTGTCCCAGTATTGCCATGCCGGGCAAGGTACTGGTTCAAGGGTAACTATAGTTAAGTTTAGTAAATTTTATTTTGGAACTTTATTTCTAAATTATTAGTCCTAAATTTAAACTTAACTTCTGTCTTTGAGGAAAATTATGGGTAGTCAAAACGCCATCGGCAATTTTGGTCTAGGACGCCCATAACTTCAGAGTTTAAGGTCCCCTTTCTAAAAACCGGCTTTTTTTTCGTTCTTTTGTTTATTATGAACACAGGTTCATTAAATAATCAAAAGATCGCCGAGATCTAGCATGTATTATCGTTGAAGCAAGGGTCTTTCAAATGGTAGTTTCCATATAATGCTAACCTAGATTCAGTGTGATGATTAAGTGATTTTAGTGCAAGGGTTGCTAAATTCTTTCAAAGACTATTTTACATTCTGCAAGTGTCATGTTTGTAACTTAGAAAGTTGTGATAACTCAACCGACTTTTCTAGTCCAAATTTGTTGTGAACTTTAATTTTTGTTCATCTTGTCGATTTCATGTAAATCAAGTGCGCTTTCTGTAAAGCTTAAGTTTTATGTAACCAACTAGTTACTCAGTGCTGTAAACCAAAATAACTTGTCATGTTTAATAAATTATAAAAGAAAGTTGTTTGACGACAAAGTTGTTTGACGACGAAGTTGTTTGAAGTTTGTTAAACGACAGTTTGACTTCCGAGTCCAATTTAATTTGCAAGGGTTAAATAATTACAAAACATTTATTCTAACTCGTAAGTAGCCTAGGCAATTAAATTTACTACCCATCGTGGTGGCAGTGAACCATGATTAGATAGGTCATAAAAGTTTAGTTAGGACGTTGACGCTCTTCTCCTAACCGTGCAGTAGGCACGCTATACTGTTTTTCCGCGAAAGTAAAAACCGCCACTTATGATTTCTTCTAAAATAACCACAAGTACGCCAGAAGTCGGTGCTATAGACAGTAGACACCTCAAGACCCCGTAAGCGCCGCTACAATGCCAAACAAGTAGAGCTTGATAGTGCCATGTTGAGATGCCGCACAGAAAGATAAAATGCTGCAATGTAAATAAGTCAACGTTCAGATGTGGGGGGCAGCAGTTTGGTCCAGGACACTCCAAACCGCACCAAGAAGGTTTTGTACAAATTAAAGCCAGTTCCGTATGTGTACTTAAACTGATAGCTGTGTCGAAAAGTCCATGAACTGCAAATGTTAGGGATTATTAGTGAACTTGAAGTCCGGACAAAGTTCTAGAAGAAGACGAGCTGCAGGGGCCAACTGCCTGAATTTTTCCAGCTGCAAACGAGAGTCTGCAATTACGTTAGTTCTGCCAGGATTATGGGTGGCTGAAATACTAAAATTGCACTTTTGGCACAAACTCCACTTGCAAATTGCACTTGCACTGAACTGCACATAAGTTTCATTACTCCATCTCAATGGAACTCTCTTGGTGCACGTTTTCATCTGCATTTGAGTGAAACTACGTAAATGCAGATTTTGATGCTAAAATTTGACAAGAATGCACTCATCCCTTCAATGATTTTGTTGGCGTATTTTAAGCAGGTTTTTTTAAAAACCATTTGTGACCATCCATTTTGAACTCGCTATCACAACCCACTATAGTTTTGAGATTTTGAGGCAATCCAGGTGACTTAGTTGGAGAAAAAAACATCAAATGAGATTTGTGAAGTGCTGTATTTTATCACATTTTCTCTAAGGAAAACTGAGCCTTCATTTGTTCCTGGAAGCTTCATCTATTTGTGCACTTGATGGCTGTCTGACAGCTGTTTTATGGCTTTATAGACTACTTTGGAGATCAAGCATTCAAATGTGAACTATATGGTATAACACTACAGAGTTCTACACTGTTTGCGCATGGATCGCTATTAGTTGCTGTTCATCCTGGTGCTGTCACAATGGAGTCACCTAAGAAAAAACTAACCAATTCTAGCAAAAAGTTTAGGCTTGGGGTCTTCTGAATGACTTGGTGATGGCTTATCAACAGATCACCATTCCAATGTCTGGTATGATGTGAACAATTCTTTGAATGTGACCCCAAGCCATGTTTCTCAGTGTGGGTTAACCAAGAGAAATCCAATCGATACCAGGATCCTGAGCTGCATGGAGAAGCTTTGTAAGTCGTTGGAAGTCTCCACGTTGGAACGTGATATTGAGCTTAAACCTAAAAGTGAACAAATACTTCTCAGTATTGTGATATTCAAAAGAAGAAACTTAATGCCAGGGTTTGATGGGCAAGACCCCTCAAACCCTGGCATTAAGTTTCTTATCTGCCAGGAGTTGGGAAATCAACTCACTTGAAGATAGCATGATAGCTAACGAGCAAACGAGCGACGAGAGAACTACCCTCCAAGTACAGCAGGCTACGACGACCACCGGAAGTGAATAGTGAACGCGAGGTGACTCTGTTTTGAAGAGGCAGTTTTGTGAAAAGAACTCACACGAGGAGAGCCTGATGATGACAGGAGGATTGAAACAGCACATCTAGTTTAGTCATAAATGACTGTCGAAAATTCGCTTTTTGATATCACAATACTGAGAAGTATTTGTTCACTTTTGGGTTTGAGCATCTTTGAAGAAGAATTTTTTGATGCAAACATCCAAAGTAAAATGGTGAGTTTTTTTCATGGATATTGAGCTGTCGGATAATAATACTAAACTTGGTCTGATCCAGTCAAACTCTGATGCTTCGTGTAAACATGACAAACTTAAGAGTGAGGCAAAGATTACCAGCTTTGTAACACCGGTTACCCAACTTATTGCTGATCTATGGGCAATTGTTGAGCTGAACTTTTCCAATTTAATTGAAAAAATGGATAATCTCCTGTTAAGTCATCCTGCCCTTGTCAGTAATATGCTGGATCCTAAAATAAATTCATTTTGTGGAGGTATAACGTCTGATATATTGAAGCTGTGCTCACACTTCAGCAATAACTTGACGAGTGGGTCAAAATGTGACTAGACATCCACGCCTGCCGTGAACACCAATTCTGATGTGACTACCACCATGATTTCACATGAGAGTGGCCATGATTAATCAGGGGAACGAACTCGTACTCCAGAACGGGTGCAATTAAGAACTCTACTGACTAATATACCTGATAGTGGTATTAAGGTTATTTTTGCCCACATTGGTCCCGTAAACAAGGCATACATCGAAAACAATTCAGATAAGTCCAGATTCAAAAAGAATACCTCACCAAAACAGCACAATGGGGAAAAGCAATTCCCATGTAAAGAATGTGGAACTTTTGAGTGCTGCTGTTCTATAAAGTGTACCGGTTCATTACATCGTAAGAAGGCTAACGTGACTCCTATGTTACATCCGCATGTTGATCAATACTCACAAGCGATCTTGCACCGATCCTTCAATTTGCCAAACTTCATTAGTTTGTACGTTGGAAAAGAGGATTACTTTAGGATCAAACAGCACCCGTGTTACACTGTAACAATTTTTACCCGATTGAAGCATCGCAATCCCATTGACCCTTTTTTTTTGAGGGCTGAAGAAAGCCAACTATCATCCTTTGTTCAATATACTGGAAAGACTGATACTGTCATAATTGGTGACTCTCACGTTCGTAGGTTAAGGGGATAACACTCGAAACCACAATAAACTGGACATGGCCTGGTGCTCGTGCTTAACAGATGGCTATCATATTCCAGAAGCACTTAAAAATACAAGTGCGTAACCCTTCGTTATCATTTGTGCTGGTCTAGACACACGCCAGTGTGTCTCCGCCAAGTAACAGTAGATCATCCCATTGTAGACATCCGATTGTTCAAAAATTGATTGTTAATAATAAAAAGGCGGATCACTAGCAGACATGCGTCTGTTAACTGTAAGCAACTGAAAGCATATTTTGGTATGTTGAGGATAAATCCCAATGCGACAGAAATGTTTCAAATTGTGGAACATGTAAGGGGAAGGGTTAGCGATTAAGAAAAACTTAAATTTAAAGGAGTGTCCACCAATCATAGAGAAAAAGATGCGTCAAGATTTTTCCCATGTTATATCCCATAGACTTTTCGCTGATGGCTAGCGCAAAATTGAGACGTCCTACGTAGCTGAACTTTAGCACACGGATGCATGGTGATCTGAGCATGGTCCTTCTGTTGGTTTGGGGGTTGTAGGGGTCAGGACAAATGCGTGGAAGGGTTTTGAAATTCGCCACCAGGGAATTTAAATTTTGTTTCTTTTCCAAGTTGCAACCAACGATTTCAAGCAACAATGGCTTGAACAATCAATACTGGTCCTTAGATGATTGTAAAAGTCTGGACGAACTAAAAGCTGAACTGTAACGAAGGGCAAAATAAGCAAACATTTACGTTGCCGTGGATTGCGTAAGAATAAAGGGATGCACGTTAGATGAGGGTTACGCAACAATACGAGCATCCATGAGCAAGCGTGGTTTGTGCTAATAACCAAAAATTAAAATGCTTCGCGTTCTGCTGTTTTAGTAATGGGGGTTTCTGCATGATTAAATGTGAACGAAGAAAGCAAATGAAAAAATTCTCAATTTTGCTGATGTAACGGCTAATTATTTATAGACATGAAATGCCTCCAAAAAAAAGGTAAGAGCGGAATACAAGATGGTGCGCTGACTTTCTGTATGTTCACAGTCCTAAGTTACATGTGTCTATCAACTGCAAGCAACTAAATGCATAGCTTGTCATGTCGAGAATAAATCCTAATGCTGCCGAAATCCTGGAAAAGTAAGGGACAAGGATAAACAAAACTACTAAAGGGCATGCGCTGATTGAGTGAGCGAAGCGAACGAATTCAGCGATTGTTAGCCTGTGTCTGCAAAAATGGGATTGAAGAAACGTAAGCATGTGAAGAATGCTCTTACAATAAACTAAACCATGTCAATTTGGCTAATCGAACGGCTAATTGGCAATGGTAAATTTGAAAATTATCAATGGGAAAATTTATAGATATCAAATTCCTCCAGAAAAAAGGTACAGACGAAGTTAAGACGGTGTAACCTTATGTACGTTCACAGTCCTATGAAAGTTGTGATATCCACCCAAAACCAAAACTGGTGTAAAAAGCCGGCAAGTTTCCAAAAAGGATCGGCCTTTGAAGGTAGTAATTTCATTCCACCAAGGTTAATCTTATTAGCCAAGTTAATCGCACATACTAATAGTTCAAAAGTTATATGAAAACTAGAAGATTGCTACTAGCGGTAGCAATCTTCAAGTTTTCATTTAACGTCCAAAGTATTATTCGGTGGCCTATCCCTGGTGGAATGATATCACTGCCTTCAAAGGACGATCCTTTGTGGAAACTTGGCGGCTTTTTACACCAGTTTTGGTTTTGGGTGGATACTAATAATGTTTCAAGTGATTCACCAAACATTCTCTCTACATTTCACTTGATTAATTTAATTCCTTGCTGAGGCGATGTGTATCAACCAACACTTCAATTTTATATAGGACTTACTTTACATGGAAGTGGATGCATGGCCAGGGATGGGTTACATCTGTCAGTTCATGGCAAATTCCTGCCACAAAATGAAATCTTTTCTGTTGTCTGGGCGAAGGAGAACTGCGGTGAAAGTGGGACATTAACAGACAACATTGTCTCACCTTTTCATGTTGCTGATTCGTATGTGTACCATAGAGACCTACGCTGTGTTTTAATTAATGCCCACAGCCTTGTTCCAAACTTATTACATCTTTTGGCCTCTGGTGTGTATGATCTTTTTTTTGTGGTCGAGACCTGGTTGATTGACAATATGGTTTCAGGGACCAATCCCTACATTATCCATTGACGGGACATAGGCGCACGTGCCGGCGGAATCTTGGTTGCGTCAAAGTTAAGGTTGACCATTGCCATCTCTCAATATTGCTGAGCATTCTAAAGGTTTTTTATCGAAGTAGTTCCACACAGGGTCAATATTATTTTGGGGTACATCCTTAATGGCTATGATGCAGGCCAAGTTAATGCGACGGGGACCTATCTTAATCAAACTGTTAAGCGCAGGAATACTAACTTTGTTGTCGGCGATTTTAATTAACCTACTGTTTTAACTGGGAACTGGGGGTGGCAAGTGATCCAACCCAACATATTTTTCTGGACCATATTGCACCCTTTGGTTTTCGACAGCTTGTTTCAGAGCCAACAAGGGGCAACAACATACTCAACATTATTCTGGTTGAGGATGACTTATCCGTTTATAACGTCGCAGTCGTGGGACACTTGGGACTTAGTGATCATTGCACGGTGCCTCTTTCGTGTACTCCTGTACTCCCACTTCCCCGGAGGGGTCAAAATAGTCGTGAAATTCGTGTATTAACTTCACTGATTTGCGACTTTACCTGTAAGGTGTCTACTAAGATGACATTTTTCGGACAGTAACTTCCGTGGAGTCACTCTGGGAATCGTTAAACACGCTGTTGATTTGTGCAGTACAGTTAAAAAGGTTAAAACCACTAAGCCTGATCCTGGTTCATCAAGCAAACTGCCTAAACTACATAATACGAAAATTAATCTTTGGTGCAAAGAAAAGACCAATCCCTCACCAGAAAGTTTGACTTAACAATACCTGCAGAAAAGAGCATTTGACTTTGGCAAGAGTTGGTTTGCGCACAGGAAATTAGAGTAAACAAGGATGGCTTTATTTCCTCCCTATTTCGCTTTATTAAACACAAAACTGACAATTGCAAATCTATTCCATCACAAAAAGTGTCCAACTCTTATCACTGACGATTTAATAAAAGCACACATCTTATATACCGTAACCAATTTTAAGGTCTAAATTGAGCACTTCAATTTTGTCATGGGTTGGGCTGTATCTCCCAAAAACTTAAAAAATTACTTTGCCAGAAATTGTATTGTCGATAATGGTGTAACACCACCATTTTACTATTCTGCTTACATAAATGGTAAGTCCTGTAATGACATTTTTTTTTCAAAAGAAGCTGTTCCAATTCTTGAAACCCTTTTGTCTATGAAATCAAGCCATTCATTCAATTGGTCGTGATGGATTTTCCGCAAGTTTTAATAAAGAAATAGCGTACGAAATCTGGCTCCTTTGGAAAGTATTTTTTCCTCCTTAATGCAAACTGATGAGTTACCAAATTGCTAGAAAACTGATAATGTTGTTCCCATTTTTAAGAAGGGAGATCCTTATGACCCTCTTACTACCGGCCTATTGTACTGACCTCTGTACTGTACCTTGCAAAACGAAGGAGACAATTATTCACAAAGTAATGCTGCAGTTCATCCAACAACATACTATCATTAACGCAGATCAGTTCGGATTTATAACAGGGCGATCCACGACCTTACAACTACTTAAAGCCCTTGATGTATGGACTGGGGCCTTAGATGAAGGTATTCCAAGTGATCCAGTTTTGTTGGATTTTGCCAAGACTTTTGCGTCGGTTGTTCAGGAAAAATTATTATACAAACAAAACTGTATCTGTATGGCTTTGGCAGAAGATTGCTTACGTGGGTCAGTGCTTTTTTGATTACCTGCACTCAGCGTGTTGTTGTCAACCTGGTAAAGGCTCCACATGTTGCCGTTTATTCTCAAGGTTTGATCTTGGGGCTTTTTTTTTTTATTTTGTTCCTTAACGACCTTGCTTCTAACCATGAGAGTGCTAAACCTTGAAAAGTTTGCTGATAATGTAAATTTGTCAGTTCCTACGATTAGTAACGATGATCATCTAATTCTACAAACAGCTACTATGGATGTCTCGGCTGGGCTGGAGCATGGCAACTGCCCATTTTAACTGGAAAATGTAGCTTCTTCCATTTTGGATGTATAAATGAGCTGTTGTATTAGCCTTTCTGGGCAACCTCTGCGTGTTGCTGACGGATTTAAGAACCTTTGGGTTTAGTTCTCATCAGACTTAAAATTCACTACCCACTGTTGTCTTATTGATCAGCATATCAGCGTCTTGCCATGATGAAGTTGTGTCTGTTGATGTACAGACACTTATTTGGGGCTTCAAGGTTTACGTTAGACCCATCCTTCAATATACCAGCCCTGTACGGTCACCCTACCTTTTGAAAGATATCAAAAATATCGAATCTGTTCAACTACGTTTCATGAAATCCTTAATTTGTCCCCGTATGTGCGGGCAGTCTATTCAAGGTGAATGCAGAAAACAGCATGTAAATCGGTCAACAATGGCAGCAGCATGACCAAGACACATTAGTGCAAATGTTGGCTTCAGCACATAAAATAATAACTTAAGCAGTTGTGTGAATTGGTTGATTGCGCGTAATAAATTACAGGAACGAAATTGATAAGGGTTCGGCTAGCACATGTTTGTGCAGGCGTTTGTAGCACACGTAACAAACTGGTGTTCGACTTTGAACCATCTGTCGAGGTTCGAACAAATATTTCAACAAATGTGATGGAAACCCTTTTAACGCTGTATGTTCAAACACACACACACACATTACACACGCAGTTTCTTTTAACAAATCTACCATAGAAACTTGCTGTCCTACGTCAAGTAGTAAGCGGTGCTTCCCGTCTCGGGATCAGTGAGCAAGAAAGAAGTCCTTTCGGTGGACACTTCGGGGACTAAGTATTGAGATCAAGCAGGGTTTTCCTCCCACTCTGCCTCCCTTAAATAAATTGTCCTCTTCTGGTTCCTTTAGGTCGAATGTCAGTGGCTACACATGCTACAAACGTGCACAAACATGTGCTAGCCGCACACTTCATCAACATCGTGACGTTTACGATTCCTTACTGTAATTATTACATGCAATAAACTGATTCACACAACAGCTGAGCGTTTTGGTCATAGCTTGTGCTAATGTTTACAGATTTACATGCGGTTTTCTGCATTCACCATGAATTGACAGCCCGCGCATATTTCAAATTGGGACCAATGCCCTATTCCTAAAGCAACCGGAAGTGGAAAATATATTTAAGGGGGGAGGGCACCCCTTGATGTTCTTAATATGTTGTCCCCTCCTTGGTGACGAATGATTGATGGTTGTTTGGTGGCTAATCCAAATCATGCGGCTGCCAAATCCACTGGGTCGATACATTTGACTCACCCATATATCAAAATTTAAACCAAATCTAATTTCCGTACTGCCATTAGTAGTAGTAAAAACGTACGTAGTACCATCAGTCCACCATCTTGGATTATGACGTCACAACCGGAAGTGACGTCACTTCCGGTTTGCGACGTTATTTCCGTTTTTTTTTGTCATTTCCGGCCTAACAAAGTGTACGTACTTAGACACCGGAAATGACGTCATTCTGGATCCGACATATTGAATAAATGACGTCACAAACCGGAAATGACGCCTTTTGTACAGGAAATGATGTCACATTTTTATGCCTTTACCCTCTTTACCCCCCTTACTCCTTTTACTCCTCTTACATATTGAAAACCTAAGAAAGTACTCGGAGTAGCTGAGACCTTTGGAAGTATTAGAATATCAGAAAAGAAATGGACAAGGAAACCATTTTAACTACAAACAACTGTTTTATTCACCGACACACAAACAATTTACATCGAAAGTATGGACTTGGCATGTATGTACATGTTCTCAAATTCATCATGGGAAAAAGGGATGAATGTACCATTGCGATCATGTAAGCAAACGCACTAGTACTATCACATGAAGAAAACAAAAGAAAATCGGATGCAATAAAACTTTCAGTTTTACAGTTCATAACATCTTTAGTGGAACAAACGGATGATACAAATAGATGTTCTTCAGTCTATTGGAACACACGTACAACATCCAAATTCAATAGTACTGAATTAAACTGTAAAAACACCAACAAGAATATCTTAAAAAACCATGGATGTTTCGCAGCATCGAGTAACAGCCGGTAAAGACTTGGGGGTTTGGATATCATCAGACCTCAAGTCT
The DNA here is from genome assembly GCA_023313725.1 of Lithobius niger. Lineage (NCBI taxonomy): Eukaryota > Metazoa > Arthropoda > Chilopoda > Lithobiomorpha > Lithobiidae > Lithobius > Lithobius niger. The sequence continues at coordinate 62,582 of JAHWFP010063699.1, forward strand.
GCTGCTCATTGTAATAAAATTGTTCCACTCGCTAAGGTCCGTGCGATTATGATTAGACGATGTTTCGTTAGCGGGAACCGCAATTCTATGATCTGGGCCTTTAAGGTCTTCGTTACACCATTGCTTGAATATGCAAGTCAAGTATGGTCACCGCACTTATTAAAAGATGTAAGATATATTGAGTCTGTAACCATCCATGATAAAAGTGGTGCAACAAATGAACCGAGTCTCTAACAACATCCGTTCATATAGGTGATCGTGTCCGCTTTTCAAAGTCTTTCCAGTAACTCGTCACTTCGATCAGCAAAATAAGCAGGGTCTATTTTACACAGTCCAACCAGTAACTCGTCATAACCTATTGGTCTGGGCTTCCTTTCGTTTGATGGGCACCATTAGTTCACCAATATCGCTCCCAGTAACAACTTTGCCATTAAAATTAAGCTCACGGTTTTTAGTCCATCCCCGTACATCCTTACGTGATTTTATACGTGTTAGTTGATGTGAAATATAAAACCTGTACGTTTCAGGTACTGCTGAATAAATAGCCTGTTCAATCTTAGTCAAATCCGTATAGTCAGATACTTCATCTTCGTGGAGATCCATTACCAACTAAGGCTAACAACCAAATGAAAGGAAGACACTGGAGACAAGCTTTTATACGCAACATTTAATAAGACCTAAAAACTACAACCAATAAAATACAAAAAAAAAAAATACAAAACCAGCCAATAACATACAAAAACCCACCACCGATTATTGATAAAAACAACAATATATGTACAAAAGCCTGTAAAATAAACAAAAATCACAAACAAAAAGTATCTT
>JAHWFP010063699.1:63506-84092 GCA_023313725.1 Lithobius niger
CCCCCCCCCCCCCCCCCCCCCCCCCCCCCCCCCCCAGTCAGTAGCAGAGGAGGCAGCAAAATCGTTTACCTAATCTTTAATAAAAAGAAATAATAATTCAAATTTCAACAGATCATTCGAAAAAGATCGTTACCGCTCATACTGTGAAACCAAAACAAATCCAAAACTCCAACAAAGTTCGCTCACTTTCACAACAAAGACCACGATATCACACAGTCTTGCAAATTTTCAACAGATCATGTATTACTTTCAAAATCGAAGCTAAACTTAATTTCAGTAATTGAAATTATTTTGAAAATAATTTTAAAAACCACTGACTAAGCTACGATATAATCAGAGCAGTCAGTGGTTTTAGCTCTTCCCGAGCTCTTCCGCCCTGGGTAGTTTCCTGCATTACAAAGAGCATCAGTCGTCAACACCAGGGCTGATTCATCAAGGGCCAACCCAAGGCGTCTGGGTGTAGGTCATCACCTTGGGTCACCACTACCTCATACCCCTTTGAAAAAGCGCGATTTCATATATCCCTTGATCGTGCCACGGTAAGGTTGCATGTCATAATGAAAAGAAAGCATGAATCTGGCGCCCAAAACCAAGCCAAAAAAAAAAAAAAAAGGATGAAAGACGATTTGTCTTGAACATTAAGAAAAACATTAACATGAACGCATCGTATAGCTAAATAAATTTCTCAAGAATATGTAAAAACAGCACCCTTCAGAAGCCAGATAAGGCAGTGATGAACAGTAAAATGCTTCAGCTTCCGGGGCTCTGTCCCGGACCCCGCTGGGGGAGCTTACAGCACCCCCCCCCCCCAGACCCCCTTGCTGGCTTTGTTTGGCTCCCTCCCACAATTTTTTCTGGCTGCACCACTGTAGACAGGGGCACCAAAATAGACTTTGCCCCCCCAGCTTACATGACCTTGCTACAGCACTGATAACGAAAAAGGTTGTCGTATGAAAGTAGTCATAATTGTCACACTCCAGAAAAATAAAAATACTTATTGTTTGTCTCATAACATACAATGACCGTACGCAACAGCATCCAAGCCTGTACAATCAACGAACATTTACGTATCGGTTACAGATAAAGACAATTTATTTTGAACAATGCTGTAAACTTCGTGGAGATAGGACCTGATACTAGACTGCTCAAAAATGAAATGCTCGTAATCATGCAAACACCTATTGTAATGATCACGGGTAACAGTACCCTGTAACACAGATTTTTGCACCCCCTTCCCCACCTTCTTGTCGTCACTATTGTTACAAGTATAACAATACATCTTACTCTTTAAACCAATGAACGACTCTATAGGCAATCAATTGCACTCATCCTTGATAACTTCAGGTTTAACCTTGTTACCGATACAATACAAGGGATGACTAGTTGGGTAGAAGCCAGTGTCATAAAGATGTAAAGATTGACCCATGTCAGCGTACACATCTTCAGTTTTGATTTCGTAAAAAAACTATGTGTGTCGCTTCCCAACATTCTACAATTCTTACCATATTTGTCCAACATGTAGTCGTAGTGGTGGGAATACATGACTAATTTACTCAATTCCAAAACTGCACAGCCAAGAAAAACAGGTTTGTATAAAGTCACAGTTTTAATTTGTAGAAAGATCGCTAAAATTCACTCTTTGCCTCTTTTCGTTTCATGCTGTTAAAATTAATGTAAGGGGCCAACCACGCCTTTTTGGTGAACTTAATGCCAGAATGAATTTTAGTGACTTTAAGCCCTTTCGAAACGTAATACATCAAATTCTTACACTAGCAAATGTACTTCTTACGTTTCATTAAAGGAGGTACTAATTTTCAGCCCGAATGGAAGGTCCTTGTTTAGCAGCCTGTTCCTTGTTGAAGGGTGACAACATATCTTCAGTTATCAAGGTATGTCCTGGAGCCAAAGGGTAGTCACAATTGTGCAAATCATCAGGATATTCGAGATCAACCTTAAGTATGCAAGGAGGCAAAGAAGCCAAATCGAGCGAAGCGAGCCCCAGTTCTGTAAGCCATGCAAAATGTGAATAAGGTAATGGCATGCTCAAACAAAAGCTGTACAAATTATTGGCATCTATGTACATAAGGTAACTGCGTTCAACATCGGGATTGTAATTTGACACCAAAGGGTTATTAGCACGGGCGCACCGTTTAGATATAATGCTAACACCACCTCGTATGGCTGCAGTAAAATAAATGTACATTGTAATGTCTGTAAACAACTCCAATCGCTCACCAGTCATTTTAAGCGCCATTGCCCAACTCAGACCAGGGAGGGTGTAAAAATGACAAGGACCTAAATTGTACTGTTTCAAACTAAGAGTCCTAAACTGTTTGAACACGTCGGCTAAAAGTGTGGTATCACCCAAAACGTACATGTCGCGGTACTGACCTAGTGTCTGACAATTTGTTTCTCTCCAAACCGTACTAGCGTACGAATACTCATCATCGCTAATAGTGCTAGCAGTTTCCGTGTAATTTGCCAAACGTCTAAACGACCTAATTAAACGTTCGGTTAACCGAAAACCGTGAAAAATCAAACTTAAAAATCTAACGTGAAATAACTAAGTTTTACTAATTTAATTTAAAAAAATTAAGCAACACGAATCACACGTTATGTAAACAAATCGCATTTATTCTGAAATAAAACAAATGTTAAACAATAGCCTAAATTAAAAAAAATAAAATAAGCAGGAATCGCGGAAAATCCTCACACATTGCGATTGTTTTACGATCTCCGATTAGACGGCTCGCTTTGGAATTTAGCTTTGTTTAACCATCCAGTGGTTAGTTGTTTTGAACAATTTGTAGACAATTGTTGAAAAAAAAATTTTAATTGTTTAATAGACTTACGTGTGATAATATTTCATCCATTCTGCAGTGTCCCGCTACGTTTCCAGTGAGCGCGGTTAAAACCTGTCGCAACTTAAACCTAACCGAAGCTGGTTTCTATTTCACCACCAAAACCGGAAGTTCAGGTTTTACAGCTGCCGAACAAGTTGGATGCAGCGAAAGCAGCTAATATTCTGGTAGTTTTAACGTTAACTACCAAATAAAGTCACAAAATAATGTTTATTGAATTAAAACTTTGTGCTGTTGTGAGGTACATAATCACATTCGGTTAATCGTTTAGCAATATAGAAAAACGTATACAGGTAAATTTTCGTTTATACGGATAACCGTTATAGCACTAGTCGCTAATGTGAGTATTAGTTAAATCTGAATAAAAGGCTTCCTTAGGAGGTAACCGGGTTTCATTAAATCTCAAAATTGAATCACAATACGTATATAGGTAGACACCCTTCCTGGTCAACAAAGCATGAGTATCTGGAAAGATTTTCCTTATGAAAGGAAAATCAGTTAAGGTACCAACAAAAGTGCTTAACGAAGTGGACAAGAATTGAAAACTGTCTAAAAATCTATAATTTCCAACTTGTATCGAGGTGAACCTTTCAGTATTTTACGGAATGACAGAAATGGTCTTACCTTTAAAATAAGACGAACTCCTGACGATTAAATGAGCATCATAGGACTTTAAACAGTGACAAAAAATAGGTAGAAAATCTTTAAACCTGCACTGTAAATTACAAGAATTGTGAGCTGCACCCCTGTATTTACTGCTCAAACGACAGTGGTCCCGTACCCAGATGTCACCAACACTGAACAAGTTACCAGAAAATATGACAATGGGTCGCGCTAGCATAGTCCAACAACAAAGCATGATCGGGTACCAAAGGACGCATTCTCCCTTTAATGACTTCAATTTCTTTATAAACTATTTCTAAATGAGAAAAAAGGTCTTCCATACAATTTTCACCTCGAAACACCCTATGCACGTAAACGCTACCATGTGAGCAACCACAACGTAAGCGTAACCACTCGGCTGGTGCAAACTCGTTCTGTGAGTAAACGAGGACGAATGATACGGCTTACACGAACTTATTTTACAAAGTACCGACTCAAAATCGAGGTACATCACGTACGGAACCGGTAATTGCTCGTAAACCTCGTAATCGTACCTCTTAAACTCCATGAACGGTTTCACAGTAGGCATCTTAATTTGTTGAGGGGTAAAAGTCCTGCACAAACTGAGATGATCAACCAAAGCGGTATTGGAACGGAAGTACGAGAAACAACAGTGACATACATATTTCTGATCGTTTGTATGCACCAATCTATTAAAATTTTTAATCCAACAATAATGATTACCGTTAACCAACAATAGTTTAAATTCCCGACAATTGGTTTGTTTGCTCAAATAAATTGGAAAAATATTTTTGTTCTCGTACCCATACAATAAAATACACAAGTTATTCAAAGATTCAAATTTCGTAATGTCACTTACAGGTGTAGGAAAGGAAAGCCCGCTCAAATCTAACCAAGTTATGTATTTACGATAATGGCTTACTCTATTGATGTTACCATTCGCGGGATACAACCCAGCCAGGACACTGTACACGAAGCACTTATCGTCATCACACAAAATGATAACTACAGCGTGGTTATCTCGCAAAAATTTGTCAAGTGTCACATTTCCGCACCCTCCGCTTAAAGGGGCGAACCTACCAACGTGAACGTCACAGCCATCAATCCTAAAAACCACCCAAGCTGAACCGTGTTTCTGAAAAGTGTCCAATTGATCAAGAATTTTACCAATGGCACTAAGCAATTCAGCATCAATAAAATCAGAAGACAACAGTCGATGTGCACCACTGCACAAGTAGATGGGCATGCGTTCAGTTTCTCCATCAAAACGTGTTTTTTTCCAAAACAATGCTGATGCAGAGCAGACATTTAAATTGCCCCATCTGTTTGAGTAGAGAGAACAAAGTCAAAAGGTGTCGCCTCACATTCTCCAAATAGTCACAAACGTCACGTGTATCGCTGGACAACGTGTACGTAAACCTTTTTAAGTATGACTTAAACGGTGACGCCTCTTCCTTGAACACAGGTGGCTCCGGTGGTCGGGTGGTGTGAGCCTCGATGCTGTGATGCAGGAAAGCATCTTGTGTCGGGAATGTATGCAGACAGATGGGGCACGTGACGAGGTGTAGCCTGGAGTGTCGTCTTAGGTTGATGTCGTTCGCAAAGGACCTATGACACACATCACAAAAGTGATTGCGGTCGTGGAAAGCCCTCGCGTACGTCCGCCCGCACTGCCCACACGTGAACATCAGTACACCTGGAGAATAAAAAGAAAAATACACAATAAATAAAAATTACACAAATTTATTTAACATAAAAATAAAGTTACAATACGAGCTTATTGACATAATCGTAAACAAATTGTTCTACATAAGGTTTAACACTTAAAAAATCAATAACCTGAAGAGGGGAAGCCCATTCACAACGTTTTAAGATATAATAAATACAAAAATGACCACAAGTTTTCGTGTTAAAGTCTTGAAGCTTTACAGTACTGCACCACCACTTATCTCCATTACACCTCTTTTTTAAATGTTCGAGCAAAGTACTTGTAAGAGGTAACAATCCAAAACTATCAAAGTATTCGCAGTCGCCCAAAACCACCCAATGACTGCCAGGTTTGTCACACTTGTCGAGGTTAACGACAGACTAGCCCGTCCCTTCCGGAATATGATTAGAAGGGAACACACCTTGAAAATCACTACACAACGGACGCAATATATCGTCTATTTGTTTCATATTCATTCATAGAGAGTATGTTTTTCGTCAATTTCCAATAAAGCGTCTTTTTCACCCAAAAACACAACCGTGACATTTTGAACCAAGTCAGTAGAAAATTTCAAGTCGACACGAACGATGCCATTGTTAACTAAATACACGTGAGTAGGATCGTTGGAATTTGAATCGGCCGTCAAATCGAAGCAAAACAATGTCTTACCGGTCGCCTTGAAATCATCCTAAGAAATGCCCACGCCAGTATTGTGGTACTGTATGCTAGTCCTTCGTACAGTGACATGTAAGCTTGCACATATTTATTATTGTCAAAATCTCAAGTTAGAGGCTTTGAATTGTGCATCACACCGTCGACCGACAACGCTAGCGAAGTCAAACCAAAATGTTAGAAGAAAAACGGGTCATTTAAATACGCACCATTGAAGGCTGCGTGTTTAACTAATCCTATAGTAACTCGACTCAGAACGTCACTGTTGAAAATATTGTCGATCGTTGCGCTGCGTGTACCTTGCAATAAAGTGTGACTTTTAAAATCAGTTTTTCTGTAAGGATATTTTGCTAAGGAAACTGTACTGAGCGTTCTGGCGTAAGCTAGTAGAATAGAGGGGGAGGGGTAACCTTGCGAATATAGAGGGCTGCATCTAACGGAACGATGACGGGTGAGAGGGCGGTGGTTACACCAGCAGCGCTTAAATACATGCAGAATTCGGCGCGTTGAGGCACGAATCCGAATTTCAGTTCTGTATTATTTAGCAGAAGTTGTAACTGATTTACTAAATCGTGGCTGACTCGTCCTATGAGATCGACCTAAGCCGCTCTCGCCTTCCGGTTCTGTCGTGTGGTATAGAGCGCAAAAAGCGAGGATTCCAACTGAGTCTTTTTTGCTTCACTACCATAACTTAAAACAGTCTTTATGAATGCTTTGTATCCATAATGGTCGTTGGTACCAGTAGCCAATTTACCGTTCAGACCGATGTCAACTTGAGAAATAAGTCCGTGCAACAACAAATCGACGGGCCCCCATCAGTTTACTTTCGTCCGCAGTATAGGCCGAACCATCGCTCGATTTTACAACTTTTACACGCATGTAAATTAACATTTGTGATATATCGATGTAATCGTCGGATCCTGGAACCAAATAATCGATTACTTGATTAGCACCTATAGTTGCTACCGGTCGATACTCTACCATTTTAGTTTTTTGAACCGATAACTGAACGGGGCTGACACTGAACATATCTAAATTATTTAGCAGACACTCGCACGAATTTGGGTGAAGGTACGCCATACTGACCCACCTGACGTAAAATGACACTGAAGGGAGAAGGACAGGCAGTTATATAGGCAGGCTTAACCACGAACGGTTTTAGGCTTCGACGCTTTCTTTCGTTTTTAACAACACTTAGTTTAGTTTTTGAAGCTTTTCTTTTACGTTTACGACCACTCCCTCGTTGTGACAGCCTCCTTCCAACTTCGCTCATGACGTCATGTCCAGCTTCTGTAAACCTGCCACGCGAAGCATCTTTCCACGACTTGCTTCCCGGAACGTCGGAGCCTATACCGACGCCAGTAGGGAGCCGTTCGTCCTAGAAAACTGCCTATCCCCTTTAAAAATGGCCTAGCCATTCTTCCCAACCTAGAAAAGATCGACCCTAATCCGTTTCCACTCTGTTCTCCGTGTCGACCGTAGTACACGGGTGTACCCCCCACCCGCCTGGTCTTGGTAGTACTGCGTGTAAGGACACATGCCTCTCATGATGTACGATCGATGTGTGTGGGGGAGGGGGGAAGCGCGAGCTTACTTATAGTCCACAAAAGGCTTTTTTTTTACGAAGGTGCAAGACAACCACCGTCCTCCCATAATCACCAAATTCTATAGGCCTCCCAGAATCATCAGCTAAAAAACTTTCTTGTTGAATAGGAAAATAGTACAACCTATTAAACTCAACGCTGCAAACTTCCCCTGATTGACCACGAACCAGTACGATTCTCAATAAGGGCACTTTGTAGTCACCCACGTGATTAGATTGGATTAGATCGGTATACACGTATATACTGTCTACATGAATATTAGTTGTTTCCATGACTGGTACCAAAGTTTCAACTGAGTGCTCAACAACATCTGGAAGCATTTCAAATTTTGGGAAGCTAAAACGAGAAGCTAATTTAGGTCCCAAATAAAGCCTGACGTACGTTTCTTCGCCTTCGTAATTACGTAAATTAAACGTGTGTGTACTTTCGTCGTACAAGATGTGCGGGTCCTCGGAATTCTTCATATGATCGCCGTCGGGCAATTGCTTTTTTAGGTGTTGAATGTCGAGATTGATACGGTTCATTAATTCCTTGTAACTAGAGTATCGTTTCGTGCCCTTAGTAGAAGGTAAAATTGCAGTACTTTCGATAGGACTCAAATGGGCTCCCTCCAACAATCTTTCCTTCCTTTCCGTAAAGCTGTACTCCAAGAGCCAAGCTTCGTCGTCAGCACTTTTTAGAATAATTACAGAATCTTGATTTATGCTATTTGGAAACGAAATTTCGCACAAGCCACTTCGTAGTCACGGGACAGATTTAAAGGTGTTGACAATCGTGTGATGTATTTTTGAAGCGTATTATGTGGAAATATATCCATAGAAGAATTACTGGGTAGAGTTAAAAATATATCCTCACTCATCTTAACTGCTCCAGGTCAGAAACCCAACTGTTGAAAGAGCTCGGATAACCATACCATTTAACCAAATACTCGGTCCCTCCGCCTCTTTTTCTACGGGTCCTAAGCACAGTTTCGATCTTATAAGTTGTAGGCTCGACAACTTTCTGCAATTCCTGCTTATAAAATGTCCCAAGAATCAGCTCACCCAGCCAGTCTTTAACGGTATAGGTTTTAATGGCATGTTTGACGTTTCTCCCACTCACGTAGGCAACTTCTTGAGTCCATTTTGGATGGTAGCCGCTGCAACGACGGTTTCCACAGCTTCCTCGTACTCTTTAAGCTAGGGCCTTAGTGGGCCTCTTTACCTTGATGATATGGCTCCATATTATCTATTCTGTACACTCTGTATCTTTATTGATGTATTCCAGTAATGCTATGTACTTTGATGTATGGTCCAGTCCCTGGGGATCAGTGGTCTGGATGGCTCTGGCCTTGCCTGCCCCGAGGGGTAGCTGCTAGCAGAGATGGAACATGGGATACCAGGATATAGTACAGGAAGTACCTTGCACCACCAGTGGCAGGTACTGGCTGCAGCTCTAGGTACTTAAGGCCTTGCAGCCCCTTGCAGACTCACTCTGGGAGCTAGTCCCTAACCAGCTAAGAACTCTTCCTGAAGTGTGCCACTCTGCTAGTAGCCCTGATCAGAGCATCCTTGAACCATTGGACAACATATCCTGAGGACAGACCGCGTGGCCCTGGAATAAACCCTGAATTACCATCCTTCTGGCGTTCTTCCTTGTACCGGGCATAGCGGGGTTGCACCGCGCGTGAAAATATGCGTTTTGAAAGCCAGTCTCACAGGATCGCCGTTTCGGAACCCACCTCCTCCGTAAGATTAACGAAAACTTCACCGGTATTAGCACCGCTAACCTCGACGGGCTTCATTTTAATGCTGCGATGATAACTATCCTTGTAGGAATTAACAATGTCCTGAAGTACGTCGATAAACCTCATGGTATTGTTTTTATGCAAAAACGGGAAATTCGGACGCGTAGCGTGCGTATCACTCGTTCGCTGATGCTCGATTTAATGTCTTCGTTGCGCGTAGTATACTGTTTGATGTTGTGCTGGCGTAGTAGCTGTCCTACGGCTCTGTTCGAGGCGCGTGGATCGAGCAAAATATCACGTAATGCAGTTGAAACTGAAATTGCATCTTTTCTTTTAATAGGACGAACCCACAGGTATTTCGAGAAGGCATTAATTACGACCAATAAAAAATTAAAGTTGTCATTATACGCCGCAAGATTAGTCATGTCATCTAAATCCGCCGAAATTGTATCTCTCACGTTCTTCACCCTGATCCGGTTTCGCTCAAACTTCCTGGCTACTGACTTAAATAAAGAATACGTCTCCTGAGATTGCAGCCAATGTTTAACAAAAGCGAGCGTAATCCTTCGATCAACAAGTGAGGCACGCTTATGAAGTCGTCTCGCTCCCCCCAGGTTACCGGAACTCTTAGGATCGTAATAATGGGTGTTTAGTATGTCAATAAAAAAACTCACTCAACCACGACGATTGCCTCTTTTTACTTTTAGCGCTGCGGCCGCCGATGGCGCCTCGGGCTGTTGCTTCATCGTCTGTTGAAGTATGTAATGAGATGGCGAGGGGTGGGGGTGTAGGAAGTACTATACCCAAGGACCTACGTAAATAACTTTCTAGGAATTAAACCGGAAATGTACGACCAGCCGGGAGCAAGCGTCATCTTCTCTCTGAATGATTTATTATCAGAAATTCGACCGTGAATGAGCTGAACTACGTTCGAACCGGGAATAGGTAAACCAGTTTCGTGGTGCACGATTTGACCCATCGAGTCGTACAGCACTTTACCTTCTTCTAAATATTTCCTTATACGACCTCTGTATTTGTCTGGTACCCAAAAAACATTAGGATCCTTGTTAGTAGGTTTGTCGTAAGGGAGAGCAGCTACGACGGTACCTTTTTCACCACTACTATCAACGTCGGCCTTGGCTCCTTCATCCATATCGCTCCAATCGAACACAGACGTTTGCGGCTCTGCCACGCTCGCTGCTGCTGCGTCCCCCCCCCCCCCCCGGCGCACCACGCGCGCCCCCATAACAGCCCCTAAGGAGGGGGTTGCCGTCTTCGCTGCTGCCAAGGAGTGCTTGTTGGCAATACTGAAGTTGAGCTTGGAGATGGTGATGCTGGCTGAGTGGAGGGTGCGCCGGTTAGCCAGGTCGACCCTCCCATCGAAGACATTAAAACACGTAAAGGCTCCGTCACGTATTTCTCGTTAATGTCTAGAAAACGTTGCAGAGTCTGGGTGTACAGTTTTGCTTTGGAAAAATCGTCAATGTCTCTATTGGCTAAAACCTTGCGCATGGGGACGTCGAGATTTCCTAGTGGACGGACGTACGGCGATTTGGTCAAGACGTTGGGGCCTGGAGCGACGGTTGGTGGTCCACCCATCGTAGCCGCAGCGAGCGCGGCAGACTCGTACGTGATAGGCACTAGTTACATGCGACGAAACATAGTTCGTTTAGGTTTAGTTTTGTTTATCTGGCAAATATTCCACCCACCGCGTCTATTAAAGGTGCTGCGACGGCGCCCAGGAGCGGTGCCAATAAAAGAAAAAAAACCGCCTGTTTGGAGTTTAGTAATGTTTATAGTTTTCTTAGCACGTGAACAGTTTTTTTGTTGAAATTACGAGCAGAGCATTCTTGTATCTCCTCAGTTTGAACTTTAGAGCTTGATTTAATGGGAAATTTCCTCTGAGAATATTAAGGGCGACGGAGCAATTTATATCTTGGATATTTGTTTTTCACGTGACGCTTGATTTTACGGGACGAAAGTAGAGCTAACACAGGTAGATAGTCTTTGACTCGCTGCTTAGACATTTTTGGGCATGTAAACAAGGAGAGGTGTTTTGAACAAATCGCCTCTGAAACGTAAATGGTCCGGCGTGTCGGGTCGAAGATCTATGAACAAATAGCCTCGGCCGTCCGTTGTAGCTGCCCTATATATGCTAACTAAAAAGGCTGGTGCGTATCCCATTTGAACCGCCAGGTGTAGAAACGTCGCGTACGTTCTTGAACAGTTAAAAATAATGCATACGTAAATTGACTGTACGCAAGTTTTTCTGATACAAGTTATGGCTTATTAAATACATTTCTCCTTTATTGAGCCTTGTAAGTGTACGATTTGTCTTCCCTCTCCATTTCTATGGCCGAGTGAACTTCGGTCGAATGGAGCCCTGGTCATGGTTGTGACCTTAATAACGGGTTCAGTGAGTTATCTTTATGCCAGTGGAGGATGTGGCCATAGCGATTAAGGCGCTATGCAAGTGATCTGGGGGCGAACTGGGTAGCCGGTTCGAATCCGGGTCATGCCACTCTGACGAAACGTAAGTGCATAAAGGTGGCTTACTGAACTACGTTATTTCTAGGGTTTGATTTTCGCTGTTGGCTTATTTTCCATTTTCCTTCTGGCTTATTAATATTTGACTTAAATTACGGTGGTGTCCCCCTTTAACCCAGGCATCAGTCGAGAAAGTTTGGTAAGAGCAGGTCAAAAGGCACTAAATGACGGTCAGCAGTCTGCAACGTTTCGAGTGGATGAGGATCGTTTTCGTAAATGTTCACTAGATAGTTCTTTTGCTTAGTTTTGGTAGACAGAGGCACGATCTTGTGAGTTGGATTTACTGATTCCGTGGCCATTAGTCCTAACACTACGTCTAAGTTCACTGGTCTTGAAAAACGCAAATAACAGTTAATCGCGTCAGTTGTTGAACCGACACAAAATCCTTGCATATCAAATTCGTGTTCGAATATTGACAGGCAATTAAACATCATCCCTTTATCTATCTGTCCGTGAGCAGATTGTTTCACACTGGCATAACAATGGTACAATTTGCCTACCTTGGGTTGCTTAGGCTTGAGTTTCCTATGCTTGAGCCAACGTGTAGGACGACACTTGTTTTCCCCAGCCGGCGTAGGCGGCTGTAGGACGGCGTTGGGTTGATGGTTGGCAACGGAGTCGACTGGTTGAGACGACTGAACGGTGGAGTCGGCTGGTGGGAACTGCACCCTCGTCGTTGGGTTGCACAGCTGTCGGTGGAGAGACGGGTGAAGGGACGTGTTGGTCCATGGTCGTCGTTGCGCGTTCTGATGACTCAGTGATGGGCGAGAGGTATTAAATATGGGTGGGAAAATTTTGAAATTTAGTTCCACGAAATAAATTTGTAATAAAATTTAAGCCTTGAAAAAGCTACAAGCTGCGGCTACGTGATTAGGGCAGAAATGATACCTGTCCATTTCACAGTAAGAGGGAGCCAATGGGGTGTTAGTGGGTAGTTCTTCGCAAGCTACATTGCACCTTTTCGCTAAATATTCTTTTAACAAAAAATACTGTGCCAGGTGAGACACACTGCAACTGCTTGATCTCATTGGTCACAACAAAGACGGGAGTGTATAGCACCTTATTTTTCAGCTCTTGTTGCAAAATGAACCTTAAGATAAGATAAGATATATTTATTCTCAGAAGCAGAAAGGAATACAAAAGGGCGTAAATTCAGATGCCACTATTGACGCAGGCAATTTCCGTCGCCATTTTCCGAAAACAAACATGTAAATATTTATTTGTAATTCTCGATTTTATTACAGGCATAAAGCCGACTAGCTTAGTGCTGTGCTAGTTTACATGTTTTATATGTCTTCAATGTTTTTATTTTACTAAGGTGACGATTTTAGCAACTATGAAAACTTTGACCACACTAGCGTTATTGTTTGCGGCTGCGATAATACATTTAACTTTTATGCGTTATAGCATTTCAAAGCACAAGCTGGTTTATTTAATCTTTTACCTAGGCTTTCATAAAAGCATTATTAACGTAACTTTTTCTCATGAACTTTACCTTGTTCAAAATGGCAACACAACTACGACTATTTTACCGGACATTTTAGTGTGTATCTTGTATTTTTATTTCAGGGCTCCGACCATAGTGATCTCAAATTCCGAATGCACAGTAAAGCCTTTGCCTTCAATTAATAACCGTTTATTTTAAATTTGAGCATCAAACTTCGTCGGGGCGCCCCCCCCTTCCTTCAATAGTTGCAATGCATAACATTGTAGTTTTTATAAAAAATATATAGGCCTATTTTCACGTTGTTATGAATTTAACTCAATACACTTCTCAAGCCAAGGCCTCTAAAAATCACCCAAAGTCGGCAATTCCCTTTGCTATCCAAGCTCCTTCCAATCAGAGTGCAAGGCTACCCTGCCCGTCCGCGCTGCCATGCCGTCTTCCGGTAGTGTCAGCCTGGTCGGGTTGAGTCAGTCACTCCTCCTCCCCAAGCGATCCCTCTACCTCACACCCCCCTTCCGTCGCTCTCCTACAGGTCCGCAGTTTCCCTCCTACTGACTGCCCGGCAGCAGCTATAAAACCAGGCCAGGAGAGAATTTCGTTAGCATAGCTCAAGGACTCAAGAGGCTAGAGGTCACTACGGCGAGCTTTCAAAGACTATTTTACATTCTGCAAGGGTCATGTTTGTAACTTAGAGAGTTGCGATAACTCTCACCGACTTTTTCTAGTCCAAATTTTGTTGTGAACTTGAATTGTTCATTTTGCCGATTTAATTGTAAATCCTGTGCTTTTGATTGTAAAGCCCCACTTTTATTTTGTAACCAACTAGTTACTCCGTGTGTAAAAATCTTGTCATGTTTTATTAAAACAGAAAAGAAAGTTGTTTTGAACAACAATTTTTGACTTCGAGTCCGATTTAATTTGCAAGGGTTATTTTAATTACAAATCAATTTTTATTCTAACTCCGAAGTAGGCAATTAAATTAACTACCCATCGTGGTCGTGGTGGCAGTAAACCATGATAGATAGGTCATAAAAGTTTAGTTAGGACGTTGACGCTCTTCTCCTAACCGTACCGTAGACACGCTATGCTGTTTTCACAACAAAGTAAAAACCGCCACTTATGATTTATTCTACAATTACCACATGTACGCCAGATTGTCGGTGCTATAGACAGTAGGCACCTCAAGACCCTGTAAGCACCGCTACACTATTGCGAGTGATTGATTCAAGTGCGAGCCTTGGATACAATTTCTTTTCGAAAAATAAAATTTCGGTATTATCGAAATCAGGGTTATGTCCGGTGTCGACGTGGTGTACTGCCAGACCATCATTTAAATCAAACTGTTGAACAGCGGTTTTGTGTTCGGAATTTCTTATTTTGACTAAGCGTTTTGTGTGCCCAATGTATGTAGTAGGGCATTTCAGGTACGGAATCCTGTACAACGTTGGATCTTAAGGAATGGGTTTTGATGGCGGTCTGAGGAGGGTTTTGATGTTAGGGGGCGTCGAAAATCTGGTGTGGATGTTTGCTTCTCTAAGAATGCGGCGGATTGATTCAGATACTGACTGTAGGTAGGGGATGGCGATAATCTTTATGGGTGTTGCTGGCTCTTAAATATTATTGTTTTTGGCTTTTTGGGGTGGTGGAAAGCTGTCTGGGTAGTGATTGAGTTTGAATTTCTTCTTGTTTTGCGAAGTAGCATGGTTGAGTGTGTCGGGATCCATGGATCGAATTTTGGCCCGTTTCAACTCGTTGTTATAAATGGACTGTTTGATAGAAACAGGATGGTGGGATTTGAAGTCAATGGTGGGGTTGGTTTGGGTAGGTTTCTGGTATGGTTGAAAGGTTATTTTATTATGGTGGCGTTCGAGGAGGAGGTCAAGGAAGGGGAGTTCATGCTGTTCATTTTCTTGTTCGACTGTGAACTGTATGCTTGGGTGCCGCTGTTGAGAGCTTTGAGCACACTAGAAATGGCCTCGGCTTTCATGATGGCAAGGATGTCATCAACGAACCTAAACCAATCGAGTATATCTTCGCGATAGGCCATGGTTTTTGGAGGACAATCTCTGCCAACACTCCAGAGATACGGTAGTAGGGATGTGCGATACTCGAAAAATTCGAGCCGAGCCGAGTATAAAACTTGTACTCGAACTTGGCTCGCTGCTCGCGTCCTTACTCGAAAAACACGAATCCGGCGAAAATACCATAACTTCGTCAATTTTTGGCCGATTTTGACATTCCAATACACCAAATCGATCGTCTCGACGAGAGTTTTCCAGTGGTGCAGATTAAAAGTCAATAACTGAAACCATTTTCAAGTTACATCCTTAAAACTAGAAAACCATGACCCACACAGTCAACAAAGCACTATTTTTGTTCCTATTATCCTAACGAATTAAAGGGAAACTTGCAAACAAAATATTTCCATCAAATACTTGAACTCGGCTCGATACTCGATTCTTCTGTTTCAAACTCGGCTCGGCTCAACTCGAATTAAAATTTTTTTACTCGCACATCCCTATACGGTAGCCTATTGGACCGCCTTCTATATGCTGATAGTATTGATTTTGGTGTTTAACGTATGTTGTGTTTAAAAGTAGTTTGAGAAGCTTGATGATTTGGGCTGGGTCTAAGTTAGTGTTGCCTGGGTCGATGTCAGCATCACCTAGTAATTTTAGGACGTGTTTACAGGTTTCATCTCGAGGAAGGCTTGGAAAAAGGTTGACCGCATCGAATGACACCAACACGTAGCCATCAGGAATATGTAGATCTTTTAGATTGTAAACAAGTTTTTCGGTGCTTTCTATTGTGAGTTTTTCCGTAACGAGTGAATTTAGTAGTTTGCTAAGAAAAATGTCAAGCTGTTGTCCTGGTCCATTTTTAGCTGAGGTTATGGGGCGGAGGGGGTAGCCAATTTTGCGAATTTTGACTTGTCCGAAAATGAAAGGGGTTTTTGGCTTAATTAGAATGAGTTCAGAAGCAAGATCGTCTGTTATAATGCCACGAATGGGTCTGTTGGAGGTGAACTTTAATTTCGTCTTGGAAGTTTGAAGAGGGATTGGTGGATAATAATTTATACGAAGCTTGATTGTTCAAAATATCCGATAGTTTATTGTTGTATTGTTGAGTGTCAAAAACCACGGTGACATTTCCTTTATCGGCTTTTGTAATGGTAAGCGAGGGATTTGTTTTTATTTGCTTAAGAGCGTCGCGTTGCACGCGCGTGAGGTTGTCATGGATAGGCTTCCGTTGGTTGAGAATGGCTCCAATGTGCGTGCGCAGTTGAAGGCCGTTTGGATGTCTGGTTAAGACCGGTTCCACATTAACTATAATTTTGAGTTTTGTGGCATTGACATTAGGTGTTGGGGCAAATTTCAGATCAAGTTTTAACACGGACTCTTGCTCGGGAGTGATAATGGAACTGGATAAGTTGAGCACCCAATTTTTGGTTTCGTTTTCAATTTCCGTGTTGGCCTTTTTTGATGACGTCATTGGCAACCTCCGTAGTTTGGCTTATGTTGGGCGGCCTTGTTCGTGGATGTGAGAGCACGAACATAAAAATTCGAAAAATAAATCAGCAGGTAGTTTATGACGAACGGCACCGATATCTAGTCGGATACTTTCTTGAAAGGTTTCAAGTTTCTTATGGCACTGTGTGATTCGATTTCGTAGGAATTGTTTGGATGTTCGTTGCGCAAAATGGCGGCGCCGCATTTTGAGCAGGTGAGATTTTTCACATCACATGTAGAGACGGCGGAATTTGTTCATTTCTTGCACAAAAGAGATTGAAGGACAGATGATGTCGGAAGCTCACGATCTTGTTTCCTCTAGCAAGTATGCGGCGACAGCATTTTAACAAATCGGTGCCATATTGGTTCCTTATAATATTAAATATAGGCATTTTACGTTGAGGTTTCATGTTAGAGGTAAAAATGTCAACTCACTCAACTGTTATTGAAGAACGTCGGCAAATTTTCAATGCAAATCGTGGATCTTCTTCAGGCAAAAAAATAAATTTACACTATTTACATGACATCTGGAACACACACTTGGACTACATCTAAGCTTCTTCGACTCTGCAGTGTTCGTTTGATTTTTGAAGTTTTATTGCTTTATTGCCCCTGTCGTGATTGGGCCAGTTTTGGTGCTTTGTGCTGCTATGGTTTTGTGGGTGATGGGAAGGAGGGCTTTGATTTGGCTGAAGGCACCTTTAGTTAGGCTGCATGGTGGTGGATTTTGTGTGGCTATTGTGAGTGATTCGAGTGCGAGCCTTGTATACAATTTCTTTTCGAAAAATAAAATTTCGGTATTATGTTCGAAACTAAAGGTGCCTTCAGCTAAATCAAAGCCCTCCTTCCCATCACCCACGAAATCATAGCAGCACGAAGCACCAAAACTGGCCCAATCACAACAGGGGCAATAAAACTTCAAAAATCAAACGAACACTGCAGGAGTCGAAGAAGCTTAGATGTAGTCCAAGTGTTTGTTCCAGATGTCGTGTAAATAGTGTAAATTTATTTTTTGGCCTGAAGAATATCCATGATTTGGATTGAAAATTTGCCGACGTTCATCAATAACAGTTGAGTGAGTTGACATTTTTACCTCAACATGAAACCTCATCGTAAAATGCCTATCTTTAATATTATTCGGAACCAATATGGCACCGATTTGTTAAAATGCTGTCGCCGCATACTTGCTACAGGAAACAAGATCGTGAGCTTCCGACATCATCTGTCCTTCAATCTCTTTTGTGCAAGAAATGAACAAATTCCGCCGTGTCTACATGTGAAAAATGTCACCTGCTTAAAACGCGGCGCCGCCATTGCGCAACGTACATCCAAACAATTCCTATGAAACCGTATCACACAGTGCCATAAGAAACTTGAAACCTTTCAAGAAAGTATCCGACTAGATATCAGTGCCATTTGTCATAAATTACCTGCCGATTTATTTTTCGAACTTTTTACGTTCGTGCTCTCACATCCACGAAGACGTTTCCACTCACAAGGCCGCCCAACACGGAGCCAAACTACGCAGGTTGCCAATGACGTCATCAAAAAAAGGCCAACACGGAAATTGAAAAGGAAACCAAAACTTGGGTGCTCAACTTATCCAATTCCATTCTCCCTCTCGGGCAAGAGTCCGTGTTAAAACTTGATCTGAAATTTGCCCCAACACCTAATGTCAAAGCCACACAACTCAAAATTATAGCCAATGTGGAACCGGTCTTAGCCAGACACCCAAACGGCCTTCAACTGCGCACGCACATTGGAGCCATTCTCAAGCAACGGAAGCCTATCCACGACAACCTCACGCGCGTGCAACGCGACGCTCTTTAAGCAAATAAAAACAAATCCCTCGCTTACTATTACAAAAGCCGATAATGGAAATGTCACCGTGGTTCTTGACACTCAACAATAAACTATCGTATATTTTGAACAATCAAGCTTCGTATTAATTATTATCCACCGATCCCACTTCAAACTTCCAAGACGAAATTAAAGTTCACCTCCAACAGACATCCATTCGTGGCATTATAACAGATGATCTTGCTTCTGAACTCATTCAAATTAAGCCAAAACACCCTTCTATTTTCGGACAAGTCAAAATTCACAAAATTGGCGACCCCCTCCGCCCCATAACCTCAGCTAAAAATGGACCAGGACAACAGCTTGACATTTTTCTTAGCAAACTCCTAAAACCACTCGTTACGGAAAAACTCACAATAGAAGGCAGCGAAGAACTTGTTTACAATCTAAAAGATCTACATATTCCTGATGGCTACGTGTTGGTGTCATTCGATGCGGTCAACCTTTTTCCAAGCCTTCCTCGAGATGAAACCTGTAAACACGTCCTAAAATTACTAGGTGATGCTGACATCGACCCAGGCAACACTAACTTAGACCCAGCCCAAATCATCAAGCTTCTCAAACTACTTCTAAACACAACATACGTTAAACACCAAAATCAATACTATCAGCAATAGAAGGCGGTCCAATGGGCTACCGTATCTCTGGAGTGTTGGCAGAGATTGTCCTCCAAAAATATAATGAAGACACAACCATGGCCTATCGCGAAGATATACTCGATTGGTTTAGGTTCGTTGATGACATCCTTGCCATCATGAAAGCCGAGGTCATTTCCAGTGTGCTCAAAGCTCTCAACAGCGGCACCCAAGCATACAGTTCACAGTCGAACAAGAAAATGAACAGCATGAACTCCCCTTCCTTGACCTCCTCCTCGAACGCCACCATAATAAAATAACCTTTCAACCATACCAGAAACCTACCCAAACCAACCCCACCATTCTGTTTCTATCAAACAGTCTATTTATAACAACGAGTTGAAACGGGCCAAAATTCGATCCATGGATCCCGACACACTCAACCATGCTACTTCGCAAAACAAGAAGAAATTCAAACTCAATCACTACCCAGACAGCTTTCCACCACCCCAAAAAGCCAAAAACAATAATATTTAAGAGCCAGCAACACCCATAAAGATTATCACCATCCCCTACCTACAGTCAGTATCTGAATCAATCCGCCGCATTCTTAGAGAAGCAAACATCCACACCAGATTTTCGACACCCCCTAACATCAAAACCCTCCTCAGACTGCCATCAAAACCCATTCCAACAGCCTTAAGATCCAACGTTGTTTACAGGATTCCGTGCCTGAAATGCCCTACTACATACATTGGGCAAACAAAACGCTTAGTCAAAATAAGAAATTCCGAACACAAAACCGCTGTTCAACATTTGATTTAAATGATGGTCTGGCAGTACACCACGTCGACACCGGACATAACCCCGAGTTCATACCGAAATTTTATTTTTCAAAAAGAAATTGTATCCAAGGCTCGCACTCGAATCACTCGCAATAGCCACACAAAATCCACCACCTTGCAACCTAATGTAAACGAGCGCCACCGAAAAACGACCGTTTTGCAAAAATTTGAAATTTTTTTTCTGAGGCACCAAATGCCTCGCCGAGGCACATTTCGCCGTTTCTTTAATAATGAACCAAATCGGCTCAAACTTTCTACATACATAGCCTGTCCAAATACAAGACACTTGGGGAAGCCCAAATCCGGACTTTCCACCAGGAAGAACCATAAAACTACGTTTGAAGATCACCTCAAACTCACCACATCGCACTTTCGTCATGGCCGCCATTATGAAACTCTGTACTTTTATATTTGTATTTTATCCTTTTCTTTTAGGGCAAAAAGCCCGAACAAGACTAGGTTAGTGTATTGTAACAGGATTTATACAGACAACCAATTTGAAGTGTGATATTTTTTATTGTGTTTGTCGGCCGCAATCTATATGAAAAATTTCCACAACGATCGAATTTTAACTTTAAAAATTTTAAACGTTAAATGTTCTCAGTAAC
>JAHWFP010063702.1:19444-39910 GCA_023313725.1 Lithobius niger
CGATCGTGTAGGTCATACACCACTGCCTGGTGGCCTCCAACTGTGAGCCGCCCTGCCTGTTTTACCAACAACTTGGCCTCCCGATCTCCAAACTGTACTTGGAAGGCATTATTGGCCCGTAACCAGCCCATCCCCACAATACGACGCAAGTCTACCACTGAAGCTAAGGCGTCCCGCAGATTTTGCAACACATAGGGGCGGCCCGCCTGGTCCGCCAAGATAACCAAAGTCCTCTCCATGGACACATTGGACAGGCAACCCTTGTAAAGTCGTTTGATCCATGCCAGATCACGTGGCTCATCCTGACCTGGATCTAAAATGTCCTCCTCACCATCTTCTCCCAAAACACCATCAGCATCAACCAAATCTTCCCCCGTTTTCTGCCCCTTGCTAGCAGCCACCACCTCCACATACGACTTCGACCCGCCATTGTTCAAACTTCCAACTGCAGTACTGGGTAGCCTATGGTATACACCATTAGTGATTACACCTCGTTGATTTGCGGCACGACCATCCTTATTACCATTATCGTTACTGGCACTGTTGCTGGTGGGTGCATTGTCACTGCCAGTACTGTTGTCGGTTGCATCATTATTACCATCTTGAATCGTCAAGCCCAAATTTGTCACCTCCTCACCTTCCCTTGCAACTACTCCATACAAATTCCAGTCGAACTCATCCAGTCCCAAGCCTTCTGCTATCTTCCATACTTCGCAGTACTTTTCTACTGACACTACACCATTGTTTACCTCACGCTGGGACAGGAGACCCGATTTTTTCATCTCCAACAGCACCTGTCTTACTGGTCGCGCCATGGCCATCAACAATCAACAATGTTACAATGTTTACAATGTTTTAAACAATGTCATCAGGCAACAATACAAATAAACCAATACCAGCCACAAGGCATAGATGGAAGAAATGGTCGAATTAACGTCCTTTTCAACTGCTATAGGTTGTCTCTGGACAGAGAGGGACAATTTTGCTAGGAAATACCCAAGCCTACGAATAAACATATGCTAACTATAGTCATGATAACAATGAAACGTCAATAACACACCAACAGTGGTTATGTGTTGTCAGTTTTCGCGGTTTTGGAGGCAGAGGGAAGAGGAAGCAATACTGGTTATTACGAATTACTTTATTTAGTGGTTTGACCTCAACCTCCCACGTTGAAGCGAAATTTCCATTGAACATTTGGCTTTCTTTCCTGTAAGTGCACTGAAACCAAGCTGCAGACTAACCAGCTACCAATTGAAGGATATGCGCTGCATGATCAGGCGAAACACGCGATATTCATGGCTCGTTCTTAATAAAGAGTACAGAATAGTACATGGTATGCCAAAGTATCCCTCACAAAACCAGCTTGTTTGATGTTTAAGATAAGATTTAACTGATCTGAAGTCAAAAGAATAAAGTAACATAAGTAAGCTTTCCTGTAAGGGTTCAGAATCCACAATGATGCTGCAGTGTTTAGTCTAAGCGAAGCCTTATTGCTGTAACTGTCTTTTTTTTTTACAGTTTTTATTTTTTAACACCACAGAAAAGTTAAGGTTGGATTCCTTATGTGTCGCATTATTGCTACTAAATTAAACGACATTGCTGAAAAATGGTTTAAAAAAATAATAGTCATCTACATCAAGGACCGCGGTCCTTATGTAAGCCTCAGCTTGCACTCCATGTTAAACGTCAAGCTTTAAACTCGTATAGTTTCTCCCAGAATTTACATAGAGCAACAAAATTCGGTATTTGTGGTCCTGTCGCAGCTATTTCACTTCACTGCAAATTTTAATGACAACAATCGAACCATTCGGCGTGCACAGTACGGCCATTTCTAAAGGTTGTTGTTGTTCTTGCTTTTGTTGTTGTTGCTGTTGTTTTTGTTGTTGTTGTTGGGACTCTTTGTCCTCACAAGGAGATCGAACCACTGACCGAATTTCAAGTCTATAGCTTAAAACGTAGGTATAGACAAGGCATAGGGCCATTCGCATGCTATTTAAATGTAACTACAAAATTCTTGTGACGGAAAGTCAAATGGGCTAGAAACTTTGCTCTCACCTAGAGATCGAACCAATCAACCGATTTCCAATTTCTATAGCTTAAAATGTAGGTATTAACATCGACCAGAGCCTTTTGAACGCGATTTGTTTGTGACTGCAGTATTCTTGTCGGCAGAGCATTATTACGGCAGACCACTGGGCATAAATCATTATGTGGAGTACACAAATTCTGGCAAGTCCTGCTAAAATCATGAAATTTGGTACACAAGTCTTTCTTAGCAGTACAAATCGAACCAACCAAGGACCCCTCATGAAATATTCCCAAGGGTGCCAGCGCACGACTCAGCACCCCATCCCTGAGGCTTAGGCAACAAATTCTTGCAGATCAAGCTAAAAACGTGAAATTTAGTTCACAAGTCATTCTTAGTAGCATAAATCGAATCAGATATGGAACCACCATAATATACCCTCAAGGGCACCAGTGCCCCCCTCTGTGTCCACTCCCTCATGCTTGGGCAACAAATTCTTGCGAATCGAGCGAAAAGCTTGATATTTGTTACACGTCATTCTTAGCAGTATAAATCGGAAAATCCGTGGAATCCCCATGAAATACCGCCACAGGGTCACCAGTGCCCCCTTACTAATGTTTGACTGACAAATTTTTGCTAATCGAAGTAAAAGCATGAAATTTTATACACAGTTACTCATTCAGCAGAAGAAATCGAACAAGCCGTGGTACCCCCACGTAATATCCAAGAGGCTCCCCATGAAATACCCCAAGGCTTCCCCCCCAAAGACTCTAACCCCCTCCTTGACCAACAAATTATTGCAGATCGAGCTAAAAACATGAAATTTGGTTCACAAGTCCTTCATATAGTAGTACAAATTGAAGTAGCTGTGGAACCTCCTTGAGATAATGAACAAGGAACCACAAGCACCTCCCCCCCCCCGTGCCCCTCCTTGAGGCCTGAACAATAAATTCTTGCAGATAGTGCTAAAAGAATGAAATTTGGAACACAAGTCATTGTTAGCAGTAGAAATCAAACTAGCTATGGCACTTCCGCGGATTCCTCCAAGGTAACTCAGAGGCACCAGCCCTATTCCCGCTCCATGAGGTTGATACCCGAAAAATTCTTGTTGATCGTGCTGAAAGCATGCATTGTGGTACACCAGCTATTCCTATTAGAAGAAATCGAACCAGCCACGGACCCCCACATGAAATATCCCAAAGGGTGCCAACGCCCACCTCAGCACCCCCTGTGCCCCCTCCCTGAGGCTTGGGCAACAAATTCTTGCAGAACAATCTAAAAACGTGAAATTCTTAGTTTCGAATCAACCATGGAACTTCATGATATACCGCCCAAGGGCCCCAGTGCCCCCCTGGGCCCACTTCCTGAGGCTTGATCAACAAATTTTTGCAAATTGAGCGAAAAGCTTGATATTTGGTACACGTCATTCTTAGCAGCACAAATCGAAAAATCCATGGAATCCTCATGAAATACCCCCACAGGGTCTCCAGCGCCCCCTTACTGATGTTTGACCGACAAATTTTTGCAAATCGAAGTAAGAGCATGAAATTTTATAGCAGTAGAAATAGAACAAGCCGTGAAACCCCCAGAAATACCCCAAAGGCTCCCCATGAAATATCCTCGAGGCTCCCCCAAGGTTCTAATCCGCCTCCCTGTTGCTTGACCAACAAATTATTGCAGATCGAGCTAAAAACATGAAATTTGGTTCAAAAGTGTTTCATAATAGTACAAATTGAAGTAGCTGTGGAACCCCCTCGAGATAATGAACAAGGAACCACAACGTCCATCCCCCCCCCCCCCCCGTGCTCCCTCCTTGAGGTCTGACCAATAAATTCTTACAGATAGTGCTAAAATAATGAAATTTGGTACACAATTCATTGTTAGTAGTAGAAATCAAACTAGCTATGGAACTTCTGCGAAATCTTCCAAGGCACCTCTTTGCTTCCCCCTATTCCCGCTCCAAGAGATTGATATCCGAAAAACTCTTGTTAATCGTGCTGAAAACATGCATTGTCGTACACCAGTCATACCTATTAGACGAAATTGAACCAGGCGTGGATCCCCATGAAATACCACCAAAGCCTCCCCTTGCATTCCCTCTCCTGTGCACCCCCATGAAGCATCTTAGACCAAAAAATTCTTGCTGAACGTACTAAAAACATGCATTGTAGCAGTAAATATCAAACTATATATGAAACCCCATGAGATACACCCTCAGTGCTTTCCTGTGTCCCCGCCACGAAGCTGATGATCAACTAATTCTAGTTCGATTAATTTTGTACTACTAAGAATGACTTGTGTACCAGTTGATGTTTTAGCACGATGAGCAACAATTTGTTGCTCAGTAACCTCATGCAGGTGAGTGTGATGAAAGCAAAGGAAGGGGCCATAGGAGGTATCTCGAAGGGTTCCAGCGGTAGCTCGATTTATAAGCTAAGAATTGACTTGTACCAAATTTCATGGCTTTTAGCTCGTTGATCATGAATAGCCCAAATTCTGGCCTGTAACATCTATACTACACCTGGAAATCGAACCAGTGAACCAATGCTCACGTTTTACAGCTTAAAACTGAATATTAAAAAGGCTCTCTTATAACAATTATTTTAAGGTAATTACAGTATTCTTTTCTGTGGTTTTCTTGCTGAAACAAGAAAAAAATAATGGATATCAGCATTAAAAAACGCTTAAGCGTATAAAATAGGATGTAAGCCTTAAAAAACTTAAAGCCCTAAAGGAACATATATTAGAAAAAGACATGTAAGCCATCAGTGTCACACTAATAGGTGTAACAAAAGCTCCAGCTTTTTTTTTGGGACGCTGGAAATTATTTTATGTGTATTATGGCGACGCTGATGGCTTACACGTCTTTTTCTAATATCTGTTTTAGAGCTTTAAGTTTTTTAAGGCTTACATCCATATTTTGTACGCTTAAGCATTTTTTAATGCTAATCATTAATAAGCTCCAGAACGAAATGAAGACGATTTGACTGAAGAATACAAAAAGTTAAACAGAAAATGTATGCGAGCACATGTTAGATGCGTTCGGCTATGTTTATCTAATTCTTTTAATTCTGCACTCGTGGATTTCAATTTTAGTAATATAAAAAGAATTAGTCGATAATATGACTTCAACCAAACAAAACCATACATTCCTTCTTTATTGAAAATGGACTGATCTATCTGCAGTAGTCTAAAAACTCGAGTAATACCTAAGTTATTGGTTAAAATCAAGCAGTTATCGGTTTTTAACCCACGGCTGCGATTACTGGCCCGGCTCGAGTACACAAATAGAGAGCATACGAGAACCGGGACAGTAATCGCAGCCGTGGGTTAAAAATCGATAACCGCTCGATTTTAACCAATAAATATTGTATACCACTGTTGGGACGTCAAGCTAACTCGAATTTAATTTTGTGTTTGTGTTTTGTGAAAATTGCTTCAAGAAATACGGCAATCAATCACTATGTTGCATGAATGAAGGTCATTCCATTTTAGTTATGGAGGGGGGAGTGGGTGGTAGACAGACGAGCCTTTTGGGTCAACTTTATGGAGGGAGGGGGGGAGTGGATGGAAAGGAGACATGAGTCCTTTGGCCAGATTTTACGTTATAAGCCTGCTCGTGTTTTTGAAGCTTTTCGAGTGAAAAAACTTCGATAAGAGGTAGCAGGGACAGAATGACATTGCGCTGGGACATTCTGGCAAGTATGGAATTTATTTCGTGCATTTGTAGTTTGAGAATTGTTAAAAAAATATGGTAATAGGGTATCGGTACAAATGAAGGTCATTCCATTTTAGTTTGTGGAGGGAAGGGTGAGTTACACGGAGTGAATAAGCTTAGGTTTGGGCCAGACATGTGAGAATTAGCATACATAGCATATCAAGTTCAGTAATTCCTTTTGTACGTTTTTATTGCGTTACTTTTTGCATGCTGTATTTGGTTGTTGGTGTTTGCGTTCCCGGTCGCGTGATACGGAAGTGTCAAAATTGTGGGTTATCAGCAAAAGTGTGGGGTAACTTGATAACCCACATTTTTTGCGATGACGCACACTTCTGGTCAATTAACCTACGGAAATTTAGCATGGCGTTGAGTTAGCGTTGACGTCACAGCCGTGGTGTAAACATTAATAACCATTTCTTTCCGTCTGTTAATGACCAGTATTTTTTAACAGTTGTAATAGTTTTAAGTTTATTTGCTTGGCTAATTGTTGAAGGCAGCAATAAAGTTTTACGTGGCCTAAACACTGCAGCAACATTGTGGCTCTAAAATTTTACAGAAAAACTTAATATTGTTCTTTTCCTCTTTAGGTTTCAATTAAGTTTAACCTACCTTCGCTTTTTGTTTCTGATACATAACACTTCACAAATATTTCAGAAGAAGGTCACTTTCTAGAAAATAAACAGTGATAAATCAGGAACAATTGTTTTAAACAATACATATTCTAACGTATTTCCAATGTTGTGTTTGCATTAGTCAGTACTGTTTCTTGGATCAGTGATGGACAGCGCATGTGTTTGTAGATGACTGTTTTTGGTTTAGTGCAGTGTTAGTTAATTAACTTTGTATGTGGGCACAGGGTTAAAGGCCAAGGCCCCAATAAAATACAATTACAATTGGTAAAAAAAATATTGGTTACCTTGAGGCTGTACTTTATGAAAGTAATGCTGTTGGGTGAAACGTGCTGGTACATCCAATAATCCATAGGATATGCTGAACGTGAACTGAAGTATACCTGCAAAGGATCAAAGTTGTAATATGTACCAGAAGATGTAATCTGATTCTGCGTGTTAATTAGGACGGCTCGTTGGGTCTTGATTACTAAGATTAGCTAACTGTGAAACGACAACGTCGACAGCATTAGACAGATCTGCTGGCTTATTAGCCATTCACCTCTAACTTTATTTAGACCATTACAGGCCTAGATGCTGTGTGATCATAGTAAGAAGTCATATTTTTTAATTATATTTAGCAGAATACAACAAAATTTGGCATATTTTCTGCTAACAAAAAAAAACTATAAAATTAGCACTAAAACATAACAGAGTAATGTCTTCTGTGGCTCTGCCATCTTTTATTACAATAAAACTTTTGACGTACATACTCAACACATTTCGTTTTCTTTTTACTAGAAAATCGAAACAGTTGATCGTTTTACCGCCTGACTGAAGTAAATCATCAAAACTGTGTAAACCACATTCAGAGCAACATGTACTTAGTGTGAGACAGAATACCTAAATGAAATTTATTTAACCGAATAATTTTTTTGGCCAACCTTCAGATAATCTTTTCCACAAATTGGCTGATACAAATACCGCAGAGTTGGATTTGCAAGTCCAGGATTTCCACCTGAAAAGAAAATTAATTATCTCTTAGCCCTTTACAAGTGATTGACGTTTCAGCCTTGTGACCATCTCGTAGCACAAGATGGTGCAATGTGGTTGTGGTGCACTGCACAGTAGGTATGGTTCACTGTGCCTTACGGAACTGCCACTGTAAAACAATGCTATAGGCTTTGAAGGTGCTTTAAAGGTGGGTAATTCACCGAAGGAAAGTCTGCAGAATGTAGCGCTAGCTAGTTTCTGTTATTTGTTGCTTAGGAATTCTCCAAGAGATTTTTTTTTCATAGAAACAAACCTATTGTAAGCCACTTTATTTATTTAGTGAAAATTTTTTATGGCCTTGTGCATCTGCTGTAAAGGTTAACGATATCATGGCCACGAGTTAGCACCGAGATAGAATCTTAAAAATTAGACCCATCTAGTGGTCGTGGTGTCATTAATTTTTGCAAATTAATAATACTAATAATAATAATAATCAAAGACTTTCTTTACATCATTTAAAAGAGCAATGTTGACATGCTAAGGTCGGGGTGGACCACTCACAGAATGCTAATTTTTAAAAACGAATTTAAGCAAATTCGCATTAGCAAATACACGCCAAAATCTAAAAAGAATTTCAAAAACTTCTTAGGGATTAAAAAGTAAAAAATCTGGAATAAAGGAGAATGGGGGTGGCTGGTCAAGGGAATTTTTCAGGGCGCCATAAGTGTACCCTTAAAACACACGTATTAAGTTTTTTTGCGGAAGATGTGTTATGACAGTGCCGAAACAATGGCATTTGGGAGCGAGTTTCAAACTGGAACCACTCTCAGACTAAAAATTCTCTCCTGCAATGCAGATTATACTGGGAATTTATGAACCTAAGGTCATTTCCCCGAGTTCGAGTCTCAGTACTAAAGTCAAAGAGCGGTGAATCGACCGGGAGTAAGCAGTGAATAATTTTGAAAGTAAGGAGAAGATCAGATTTCAGACGTCTACATTCGAGGATGTCGAATTTTAGTACTTTCTGTCGCTCGCAAAAAGGTTTCGTACGTAGTCCGGGAATTCTTTTTGTTTATTTCCTATAGACCACTTCAATTTTTCGATGTCTTTCAAAAAACTTGGTGACCAGATCTGGCTTGCGTACTCCAGAACTGGGCGAACATAGACTTGAAAGGCCCAAAGTTTGGTTTCAGAGTCCCTGAGTTAAAGCAGCGTTGAACAATTGCAGCCCTGCGACTGGCTATAGCGGCGATGTGGTCACAATGTGTAGTATATTTGTGATCATCCTCCACGTAGACCCCGAAGTTCTTAAAGCAGTTTGTTACGACCGCCAGGCTTATAGGCTCAAGACTATAGTTAAAATCAACAGTTTCTATCCAAGGGAAAAACTACGGCATTTTGAAGTTGAAAGAGGTAGTTGCCAGGTTTTTAACCATTTGGAAATGGAGTCAGTACTAAGGTGGAGTCGAAGGCAGTCGTCATGAGTGATCATGGTTAGTGTAGTTTCAAGTCCCGGCGGTTTTCTCTTGACAAACCATAAAAATTGGTTGGGCTGGTCAAGTCATTCCAAAAAAAGGGCAAATCACAATTATCCCAGAATCGACCCTTGGGGAACACCACTTATGACTGGTGACGAATTGGAAAGAACACGGTCCACAATTGTTCGCTGAGTACAGCCAGAAATGAAGGCACCAATCCACTGGATAAGGTTTCCACCAAAACCACATCTTTCAAGTTTGAAAATTAATTAAAAATGTATGACAGATTCGAAGGCCTTTTAAAAATCGAATAGTATAATGTATGTTTGGATCACCTGGTCAAGAGCCTCAGACCATTTGTCAAGTGCAACCGAAAGTTGGTGTACGGAAGAACGACTTGGCATAAGCCCAAATTGGTCATCATGTATGATTTTAAATTTATTGATGTGGGGCATCATACTTTTGTGAATTATAGTTTCCATAATTTTACATGGCACTGGTGTTAGTGAGACCGGCCGGTAATTTGCTGGGTCAATGGGGTTCCCCTCTTTGAAAATTCTAACAAAAATTGCAGTTTTCTAACATGAAGGAAGGATTCGTGTAGTGAATGAAAGAAAAAAATGGAAGGTCACCAATTTGTTTGTAACAAAATGCGGAGAAGCCATTCAATAACATCAGGAGCAGCCAAACTACTATGCAAGTGAGTTCAGTCAACGACCGTTGCTAAGTTCATCAGCTACGCCGGAGATGCTACCCTTGCCTGCCCGCCACGGAGCCAGTATGCCCGAATCATCCGAAGAATCACGGGACAATCAAAGACCGACGGAGCAGACACAGCGGTAGGCCCAGACACAGCATCAGTGCTCATCCACAGTACAAGGCTAGTCTCTTAAGTGCATTCGTCAGCACTCCATGTCACACCACATTGTCTTGGCTGTAAAAGGGAATTCCACTGCCAGCCAGGTGCTGCAAAGCAAAAGGCATCGCTAGCGCCAGACAGCGACGGTCAGCAGCTCAAGCTGCTTAGAACAGCGATCTGCCCAAGCCCAAAGGCGAGGACCCACTGATCACCGCTAGTATTGCATGCCGACACACACCATCTACTCCTGGAGGGTTGTTACACCGTATCGTCTTTAGACTCTGCTGCATCAGGGTGCTGACTTCCCTGCGTACGTTTGCAACAGTACTAGACGTTAGGCATCACCAAGATCGGAATAGGGGACGGTCAGTTAGCACAGAGCATTGCTGCTCTTGCACACCGACATACCCCTCTCGTGTCGAGGTGGGTAGAGTAGGCACAACTAACTCGCCAGCGTGCCTGAACCTTCCGAAGAAGACGTAAACACACCAACCGAAGAAAGCAAGTCCAGCCACCACACTATTTCGTTTCAGCTACAAAGGGCACCAAAAAACTAGCCACCACACTATTTCGTTTCAGCTACAAAGGACACCAAAAATGTCCCGAGAGGCAATAGGCCACGCCAGTTCGATATACAAAGGTGACGGTAGGTTAGTGAAGATCATCGCTGCTCCGCACACCCACATACTCCTAAGACATCCTTTCCCAGCATCACATCTTCTTCGCTCCACAGAGTATGCAACAATACTAGCCACATGCTAAGAAACAACCCGGCAGCACCGGTTTCCACCTCCACAAAAGGTCTCTTGACCTAGTCGTGTCAAGGCCATTACTAGCCCAGGACGTGCTTCGCACCTATGCAGTCAGCAGGGAACCATTTGAACAGTCCGATGACTAGGCCTTCAGCGAGGGCGTACGTCAGTCCATTAGCCTTCAGCCAGACCTCAACAGCGGCTATCTCCAAGCCCGAGGGCAAAAAGACCCACAGAATTAGCCTACTGTTTCTCCGGGACTGCTCGCTGCTCGAAACTCGTTAGCCGTACAGAACATTCAACGATGGCCTGTCCACGTGACAAGCCCATTACCAGTTCTCGGCAGTCGAGGTAGAAAACTTTAATCACAGAGGCAAGAGGACCGCTACAGAATCGACCAAAGCGATGTTCAAGCCCAAAGGCAAGTACCCACTTAGGAATCATCCACGGCGATATGCAAGCCCTAGAGAGAGGATTTACTGGTCGTGCTAAGCGAAATCTAGCGTCGTCTCGATCCAGGTCGTCCCACGATCCCAAGAAATGAGGTGGTCCACAGCTCGCCCAGCTTAGTGCAGCGATCTTCCAGCCCGAAAGCGAGGACCCACTGCTCACTGTCAGTCTTGCCACGTTCCCCCAAATTCCAAGGCGAGGGCTCAGCAGCACAACCTGCTTAGAACAGCGATCTTCCAGCCCGAAGGAGCTGGTCAGGAGTTACGTTCCGAATCCGATGCGGTGTTTCCGCTGACAACGTTTCGGCCATACCAGCGGCTCGTGTAAAGGTAGGCCTACCTGTGTTTCCTGTGCTCAGGCAGCCCATGAAGGCGCTGACTGTGCTGGCCCGAAGCAGTGCGTCAACTGCGGTGGTCAGCACCAAGCCTCTTCACGCGACTGTCGTGTTTATGTTGAGGAACGTCGAGTGCAGGAACTAAAGGTGAAGGACGGGCTTTCCTACTCGGAGGCCCGAAAGAAAGCCAGGCTACCGGCACCGGCAATGACTCGTTCTTTTGCGCAGGTGTGCAATGCGCCAACGCCTGGCCCAGTTAGTGAGTCTGCTGATTTGGCAGATTTACGTTCTGAGCTCAGGTCTTTGATGATGACGGTGGGCAAGCTTATTACTTTGTTGACCCAGCAACATCCATCTCTGCAGGGTCTTTTGGGTCCTTCGGACCCGGTTGCTGCCTTGCCGTCGACATCTGCCCAGCCTGCAAATGCTTCTGCTCCTGCTGCTGTTCCTGCTGCTGTAACTGTTCCCAAGCAGGATGGGGCTTCAGCTAAGCCTCCGCCTGCCCGGAGTGAACCACAGAAAAAGTTGAAGAAAAAGGCTCCTGCTGGTAAGGCCTCATCACCATCCGTGGGGACGTCGCCACCAGGAGAGAAAGTGAAACTGTCGTTGAACGGCCAGCTTGCTGAGGGGTCCGTTGTGTCCCCTCAACATCTTGATACTTCTTTGCCCATGGAACAGGGAGAGATTTCCTGTTCCAATTCTCCAGGACTTTTTCCTCCTTCCGAGGACATCTTCGTTCTGAACCTCACTCCATCTTTTGATTCGGGTGAGGATTCGGATGTTTTCGGATCGCCCAGAGGAGGAGTTGAGGAGAATGATTCAGTCTTCAGCCCGCCCTAATGCCTGCGCATGCCATCGTTCAGTGGAACTGCCAAAGTTATCGGACCCATGCCGAAGAGCTGCGGCTGCTTTTGTCGCATTGGCGACCTCTGTGCTGCTGTCTACAGGAAACCTGCTTTAAGGCGTCAGATAATCCGGTTGTTCGAGGTTATTCTGTCTACCGTCTGGATGCTGACCCTGTGCCACGTGCACATGGTGGTGTTGCAGTGCTGGTTCAACACTCTCAGCCGCATGCCAGTGTGCCTCTGCACACTAGGCTTCAGGCGGTAGCAGTTCGTGTTTCTTTCCATTTGGATATTACTGTCTGTTCGCTTTATTTGCCACCGGATGAGGTCTTTGGGGTTGGTGACCTGGAGGACCTGGTCCGCCAGCTTCCTGCCCCTTTTCTGTTGCTGGGCGACTTTAACAGCCACCATGTCCAGTGGGGGGGACCTCATACAGACAACAAAGGGAGGATCCTTGAGGAGTGGATGCAGAGGGGGTCTGTTTGCATCCTGAACGATGGAGCCATGACACACTGTAACCTGGCCACGGGCAATTGGTCAGCGGTGGACTTAGCCTTTTGCTCGCTGGCCATCCCAGTTCACTTCACTTGGGGTGTCACTGCCGATCTGCATGGAAGCGATCACCTACCCATTGTGTTGTCCACAACACAAGGGGGTTCTGTGGCTTCCAGGCCAGCCCGGTGGGCGCTTAAACGTGCTGAATGGTCAGCTTTTGCTGACGCTGCTGTATTTCAGCGTGCGGTTGAGGACTTTTCTGATGTGGATGAACTTTCCACTCATTTCGCTGACGTGGTCCTTGCTGCTGCTCATGCTACTATCCCGCGTACGTCCACTCAGCCGCGGCGGGTTCCTGTTCCGTGGTGGACACCTGCTTGCGGGCAGGCCATTCAGGCCCGCCGGCGAGCGTTGCGTGCGTTTACAGTCAGCCCAACTGCTGACAACTTTGTAGCCTTTAAGCGCTGTCGTGCCCGTGCCAGGTTTGTCATCCGTGAGGCTAGACGTGCTTCGTGGTCAGTTTATGTTTCGTCGATCGCGCGCTCCACGCCTTCTCAGCAGGTGTGGTGGAAGGTGCGCCATATCTCGGGGAAGACCGTGCCTTCCCCGGTATCACAGCTGAAGGTGGCAAATACCGTGATCTCTTCTGTGCCGGATATCGCCGACTGTCTTGCGTCTGCGTTTGCGCAGGTTTCGAGTGATAACCATTATGGTCCTGGTTTCCTCAGAATAAAGCGTAGGGAAGAGGCTCACCCTCTAGACTTTCGCTCCGACGGGCTAGAGGAATACAATTTACCGTTCACCAGGCAGGAATTTGTTTCCGCTTTGTCCAAGTCGCATGACTCCGCCCCAGGGCCTGATGATGTTCACTATCAGCTGTTGAAACATCTGCCTCTTGCCTCCCAGCAGTTCTTGCTGGAGATGTTCAACCGTGTGTGGGCAGAAGGCTCTGTTCCGGCAGCGTGGAGGACAGCAGTGGTCATCCCGATTGTGAAACCGGGCAAAGACCCTACTGCTCCTTCCAGTTATCGCCCAATCGCTCTGACTAGCTGTGTCTGTAAACTTATGGAACGGATGGTCAGTGAGAGGTTGGTCTGGGTGCTGGAATCACGCGGATTCTTATCTGCGTCCCAGTGTGGCTTTCGACGTTTTCGGTCAACCATCGATCATCTGGTTGCCCTTGAATCGGATGTGAGGGAGGCTTTTCGCCTGCGTCAACATCTGGTTCAGGTTTTCTTTGACTTGGAGAAGGCTTATGATACGACCTGGCGTTATGGGATTCTCCGTAATCTCTATAACTGTGGCTTGAGGGGATGGATGCCACTGTTGCTTTCCGCTTACCTCTCAGGCCGTTCTTTTCGTGTTCGTGTCGGGGCGGCTCTTTCCCGCCCGTTTGTCTTGGAGAATGGTGTGCCTCAAGGAGGTGTTCTTAGTGTCATCTTGTTTGCTATTGGGATCAACCCCATTGCTCGGCAAGCTGCTGTTCCCCAGTCATTGTTTGTCGATGACTTCGGCCTGCGCTTTCGAGCAGCTCGCATGCAGACCTGCGAGCGGCAGCTACAGCTGGCGATTAACAAAGTCCAGACCTGGGCGGTCAGTAATGGTTTCCGGTTTTCTCCGGACAAGACTGTGTGCATTCACGTTTGCCGCCAACGAACGCTGCACCCAGATCCTTGCCTGTACTTGGGGCAGGCGCAGATTCCTGTTGTCCCACAGGCACGTTTCCTGGGTCTGGTGTTCGATTCCAGGTTATCTTGGCTTCCACACTTGCGCCAACTTAAAGACAAGTCTTTGCGGGCACTTAACATCTTGCGGGTTCTGTCGGGCACTTCATGGGGTGCCGATCGCGCTGTCATGTTGCGCCTCTACAGAGCCCTTGTCCGCAGCAAACTTGATTATGCGTGCATGGTGTATGGTTCGGCTAGTGACTCGACTCTCCAGATGTTGGACACTGTGCATCACAGTGGCCTGCGTGTGGCGACTGGGGCATTTCGAACTTCTCCAGTGGTCAGCCTCTATGCTGAGGCCTCGGAGCCACCTTTGGCCATTCGTCGGCGAAAGCTGGCCATTCAGTATGCTGTGCGTTTACGTGCTGTGGAATCCAGTCCTGCTTGGTCCATGGTGTTTGGGCCAGACTTGCGAGTCGGTAGACGCAGGGTGGGTAAGGGTGATTTCCGCGATAGGCTCCAGCAGTCCTGTCAGGAGATAGCCTTTGAAATGCCCAGCGTCTTGAGGCTTGGGGGGATGCCAGTAGCCCCTTGGCTTGTCCCAAGTGGCATTTTCATTTTCGCTCTGGCGTCCCTCCCGAAGGGTTCCACTCTACCTGCACGGTAGTTACAGGAGTTCCGGCGGCTATGTTCTCAGTACGCCGGTTATCAGCGGCTGTTTATTGATGGGTCGAAGTCGGACGCTGGCGTGGCTTGTGCTTGTGTTTGTAAGGGAGTGACGGTTGCCCATCGCCTTCCATCAGGCTATTCTGTGTTTTCTGCAGAGCTTTTGGCTCTCGGTTTGGCGGTGGAATGGATCCTTGGCCTTCAGGGCACGCATTTCATTATCTTTAGCGATTCCATGAGTGCCCTGGAGTCCTTGGCGAATTACAATCCTCGGAACCCCTTGACACAACGTGTCCAGCTTTGCTTTCCCGCTTGCCTGGCCAGCGGAAAACCGTGCTTTTCTGCTGGATCCCGGGCCATGTTGGGATAGGTGGAAATAAGCAAGCGGATTCTGCAGCAAGAGGGGCCCTTTCTGGCCCTCTCGGTAGGGATCTCAGGCTTGTTCCCTCGGACGCTTTTCCAACTCTGCGTCTGAGGTTACATGCTTTTTGGCAGGCCTCGTGGGATGGACAGGACGGCAATAAATTACGAGCTATTAAAGGCACTGTTGAGGAATGGCATTCGGCGTGTCGCCGTAGTCGCCGTGAGGAGGTGGTGTTGGCCCGTTTGCGCATTGGTCACACTCGACTTACTCACTGTTTCCTTTTGCGGGGGGTTGTCCCTCCTGAATGTTATTGGTGTCGGCGGCCACTTACGGTCCGGCACTTCCTTGTTGATTGTTGCCATCTTGATGGTTTTCGTCGTCGTTTCCATCTTCCGCATGACATTGTGCGTCAATTGGGCGATAAGTCTGTCCTCCTGTCCGGTGTTTTTCAATTTTTGCAGGAGGTACAGATGTATGACAAGATTTAGATTAGGGGTTTGAATAATATCTCTGTAATGTGTGGTGCAGTGGCAACCCGGACCACTGCACTGTGACTGAGGTTGGCGCTAATGACCAAGCTGTCGACGCGCCATTAAGCCTCAATCCCCCCCCCCCGAAGGCGAGGACCCACTGCTCACCGCTAGCATTGCCACTGGTCCAGCAGCTCGACCAGCTTAGTGCAGCGATCTTCAAGCCCAAAGGCGAGGACCCACTGTCCACCACTAGTGTTACTGCTGGCCAACTGGACTGCCCAGAAGACGCTGTCCGCAGACTAGACACCCCGACGGGGGTTATATCAGTTTATCAGTTGAAGGACACTGGAGATCAGGCAAAGCCAACAGCGCAACCTGCTTAGAACAGCGATCTTCGAGCCCGATTGCGAGGACCTACTGCTCACCACTAGTGTTGCCATCAGACACTGCTCCGTATTCCGCATCGGCACCGACTCGCTCAGCCAGTATAGCTTCCCCGCATCGGCAAAAGCTGGTACTAAGGGCAGTCATACCGCTGAGGTAGCAGCTCCGACCGACTTAGAACAGAGATCTTCAAGCCCGAAGGTGAGGACCCACTGCTCACCGCCAGTCAACTGACCTTTTTGCAGAAACTTACCGACCGGCCTGACGAGCACTAAACATGCCTGACAAGCAGATATTCCTTCGAGACAGGCTCACTTCCCGGGCGTTAGGAAGCGTGCTCCTGCCGCCGAGACACCCAAAGAACTTGGGAATGATTTTAGCCTTGGTCTTGCTCGGTAAACCAGTGGGACACTATTTCCACAGCACACTAGCTTGTGATCACTACAGTGTCGCGCCGACCTGCAGCCCCCAACCTACTGCCTGGTTGTTGGCCGACCCACGCAAGGTGGACCAGACTGAGCAGCTTTCCCTCCCACTACGTGGTCAAGGTACTACGCTGCCCAGTCCCGAGTCCCAGCAAGAGCCGACGATAGAACATCGCTAGCTGAACCCAGTTAGTCGCTCTGGCTTCCCTGATTGCGTTCGATTTTGACGAGTTGTCGGGACAGTTAACATCCCATTGGCAAGAGTGCAAACGTTTATCGTTTTGCACGGTAATGATCCTTCCGCAGGTTTGGTTGGTTTGGATGTAGAGTGATTGTACATATTGTTTAATCACATTTCCGTAGGTATTTATTTCTCCCCCCTTTTCGGCCCCCCCCCGATAAAAAACTTTTTTTTATGAGAGTTAGATTTTCTTGATATTTTTTAGTCTTACCTGGTTCTTTGGATTCCAGGAAGCATAATGTCGGAAACTGTTGTTGAAAAACATAGTACATGCTGCCCCCCGTTAGATACTTTCGAAGATGATTTTCCAAACTTACCAAGCACTAGTAATGCACTTGCTGTAGGGCAACCCATTGATAATAACAGTGCTCAACAGTTAAGTTAAGTTCATTGCAGTAAATATCTGTCAAATGTCAACAACAGTAGTGTTCCACGAGCAAATTCCAGTGATCCCGTCACATTAACAGGACAAAATGGCAATCCAGTATCCACGCCCAAAACTACAGTTCCAGTCAAACAGTTGTTTGCTGATATCATTGCTAGAAAAACTGCACCACTGGAAAAACCTCTTGCAACTAGAGATTCACATATAAGACAGTTTCAGACAGTAGTATTGCAGATTATGTGAAAAGCATTGAGAATTGTGTCGGTCCTAGATCCATTGTCTCAATTGGACGACTTGACGACCAGTACACTCACGTGTACCTTAAGAAGTCATCTGATGTTACTACTCTGTGTAGCAATAGTATAAGTCCAGTACTCTGTGTAGTATAGTATAGTCCAGTAGAATTAGCTAAAATTTCGACGTTGCCTGGAACTAATTCAGAAGGAGATGAAACTTGGTAGAAATGTTCTGAATACCATTGTAAACGTTCCCCTAAAATTCCCCACATTTCCCACTTGAGCTCCTGCCGCCATCTTGGAAAATGGAGGCTGTTTTAGCATTTCTTGACTGTATTGTTGAATCTATGCATTTTTTGAAAGGAAGATGAGTTACAAAGTTGCTTAATACACTGTATTAAGAAATTTTCTTACACATCTTCCTTTAAAAAAACGTATGGATTTTTCTATACAATGCAATCTAAAATGGTAAATGAAAGCCGTTTTTGTGTTTTTTACGGTACAGCCGAATCTATGTATTTTTGAAAATTAAGATGTGTTAGAAAGTTGCTTAATACAGTATATTACGCAACTTTGTAACACATATTCCTTTCAAAAAATGCGTAGATTCGGCTACACAATGCAATAAAAAATGAACATTGGCGGCCGTATTTTTGCGTTTTTTAACTGTATAGCAGAATCTATGCATTTTTTAAAAAGAAGATGTGTTACAAAGTTGCTTAATGCACTGTATTAAAAAAAATGTATAGATTCGTCTATACAATACAATCTAAAATGGAAAATGGCTGTCACTTTTGCATTTTTTCACCGTATAACCGAATCTATGCATTTTTTTTGAAAGGAAGATGTGTTACAAAGTTGCATAATGCACTGTATTAAGCAACTTTCTAACACATCTTTCTTTTAAAAAATGCATCGATTCAGCTATACAGTGCAATCAAAAGTGCCAGGTATGGCGCCCGTTTTAGCGTCTTTTGACCGTATAGCCGAATCTATGGATTTTGTGAAAGAAAGATGTGTTACAAAGTTGCTTAATACACTCTAGTAACCAACTTTCTAACACATCTTCCTTTAAAAAAAATGCATAGATTCGGCTATACAATGCAAACAAAAATGGAAAATGGCGGCCTTTTTAGCGTTTTTTGACCGTAAAGCAGAACGTCCGTATTTTTTGAAAGGAAGATGTGTTACAAAGTTGTTTAATACACCACATTAAGCAACTTCCTAACATATCTTCTTTTCAAAAATGAAAAATTGAAAACTCATTGAGTACGTACATTACACGTTTTAACAAATCTACTGCTTGTTGTCGAACGGAAGTGCAGTTGAGCAAATTTCCACCCACTCCTGGTGCAGCAGAACAACATTCATTGCTTTCTTATCTTCAAATACAACATTGGAATGGCAATCATTTGGAACCAGAAAAATGGGGTTGGGCGTGCAGGCACCAAGGTCTTGCACCCATCCAAACACTTTCTCCTCCAGCACTAGATCACCTTATGAATATGATTTGCTGCAATTGTACAATGGATTGTGCCAAGCGCTTTGGGTGTAAAAATGCCGTTTTAAAATATTCAAAGCTCTGGGGAAGCTGTCATGGGTTAACATGCAAGGATTCTTCTCAAGTATCGTTAACAGTTATTGCAGATGAAGAAGATCCGAAAGATTTTGATGATATTACATTTTCTTAGACTGTGCAGTGTTTTTCATTACCACCTGACATCAGTGAGGTTGGAGTTGAGGAAAGTATTTCTGAAACAGATGGTGCTAACACTGGTTCTTTCAAGAAACCCTCAATAAGTGTAGAACTATCAGAAAATGAACAATCTATTAGAGAATGATCTTGTGTCCAAGAAAACTTGTGAGATAACGTCAAAAGTAAATGGGCCATGTAGATTTGGCATACTACAGGATGATTGATCAAACTAAAAGGTCATTCGGCATTCGATGTTCCAAATAATTCATGTTTTACAAATCTACCTTATGTAGGATATTTGTGAAGTTCTTTAGTTGGTTTCAATGTTTTCAGTACCTACATTGATTAAAATGGTAAATTTTTAATTGAAGTGCAATAATTCACTCTGTAACTTGTCAATAATAATGTTAGTTTAAGTTGATGGTGTTCAAACATACGACATAAAAAAATAATGTTTGCTGCATTGTATAGCCGAATCTATGTACAGTATTGGACAATGAAATTTAGACAGTTGAGAAGGGTCAACTACAAGTCTACATCGATTAATCATGCCTGGTTATGAGAATTTCTTAAATATTACGAAGTTGTTAAATTCAATAAACGAATATTAATAACCACAAAATAAATACGATACTGTGTGTGTTATTGGAACTGAAAAAAATTAAATTTGTTGAACACAGAAAGAAGTTAGTCAATCACACAAACTGCAAATCTCTATTTATGGAATCTGGATAGGCCAAGAAAATGTGGTGGCTTGTTTAAGTCTCAGGAAAAAAGTAGCATTATGCGTGACAAAACCTATCTGTAAAGTATTCAATTGACTTTAAAAGTATTACTCCATTTAGTTAAAAATATAAATATAGCTACAGTTTTAAAATTGATTTTATTTTAAAGTCGATTTGAAAGTAAATTTGCGGTTTTATTTTAAAGAAATGCATCCAAGAAGCGTTGAATGTAGGAATAAAAAAAGCCGTGGAAAGCCTATTGGGAAAAAAAACCTAGAAAAAACAGCCAATGAAAGGAAAAAAGAAGAAAACAAGAGAAAAATTTCCGCAGAACGAAAGTCCAGGGAAACAGGAATGGACAGTAGACATCAGTGGACGAAATGCTGCGAAATTAAAAAAAAAAAAAAACGCACGAGAAATCCGCAGGAAATAGCCGAAGGAAAACAATCCGAGGAAAATAGCCGAAAGATAACACCGTTTCCTAGTGAAATTTCTTACCTAACCTAGGTTCTATTAGTATCTCCAATGTGTGGTGCAGTAACAACCCGGACTACTACACTGTGACGGAGGTTAGCACTAATAACCTAGTTGTCAACGCGCCATTAAGCCTCAATCCCGCCCCCCCCCCCCAACCCAACCTATA
>JAHWFP010063702.1:46918-60820 GCA_023313725.1 Lithobius niger
TTAAGCCGCAGGCTCCACTCCTAGTGGTGCCCTTCCGTAAATTCTTTTAAGTTTAAGCTTTGCCCCCTTACTTCCCCCGGAACCCAAACACTTTGGTTTCCGGAAGCTGCCCGCCGAGTCATCGGACGAACTCCGGCGGATCGCTGGTCGGCATCGTTTAAGGTTAGAAGTAAGGCAGTATCTGATCGCCTTCGAACCTCTAACTTTCGTTCTTGATTAATGAAAACATTCTTGGCAAATGCTTTCACAGTAGTTCGTCTTGCGACGGTTCAAGAATTTTACCTCTAGCATCGCAATACGAATGCCCTCGTGTGTCCCTATTAATCATTACCTCGGGTTCCGAAAACCAACAAAATAGAACCGAGGTCCTATTCCATTATTCCATGCTGGGCTATGCGGGCGGGACGCGTCTGCTTGAAGCACTCTAATTTGTTCAAAGTAAATGTTCCGGTCACCCAAGACACTCAGCGTAGAGCACCGAGGGACGGCTGGCGGAATGGCTCCGGGGCCGGCAGTGAGACCGGACAAGGCGGACCGCCGGTCCGGCACCGAAATCCAACTACGAGCTTTTTAACCGCAACAACTTTAAAATATGCTGTTGGAGCTGGAACTACTGCGGCTGCTGGCACCAGACTTGCCCTCCAACAGATCCTCGTTAAAGGATTTAAAGTCTACTCATTCCAATTACGAGACCTCGGAAGAGTCTCGTATTGTTATTTTTCGTCACTACCTTCCCGTGCCGATTGGGGTACTTTGCGTGGCCTTTGCGCTGCCTTCCCTGGATGTGGTAGCCGTTTCTCAGGCTCCCTCTCCGGAATCGAACCCTGATTCCCCGTTACCCGTAAAAACCATGATAGGCGCATAACCTACCATCGACAGTTGATAAGGCAGACATTTGAAAGATGCGTCGCCAGTGCTAAGATCATGCAATCGGCTCCAGGTTATCCAGTCACCAAATGGGAATGGACCCTTGCGGATTCGTATTGGTCTTGTTCTAATAAAAGTGTTCGCCCCCGAAGGTCGGAGCTGGTCGGCATGTATTAGCTCTAGAATTACCACAGTTATCCAAGTAGGATGGTACGATCTAAGGAACCATAACTGATTTAATGAGCAATTCGCAGTTTCACCTTAATGCGGCATGCCTTGACATGCATGGCTTAATCTTTGAGACAAGCATATGACAACTGGCAGGATCAACCAGGTAACAACCACCAATAGCCTCCATCATCAGCACGAGAGCAAGCTTTCTCGCCGGCAGCCCACGTACCCCGCAACCTTCCGCAGAAGGAGAGTAGGACACACAGACCACGAAGCAAGTTGGCAAGCCTTCGGCCGCATTCAAGGGCACGTTTTTCCACTACTCAAACGACACCATCTGAAACGAAACAAAGCCTCACATTTTAGCCACAGCTCACACCCTTCAAGCCCAAGACACAAAGGCATGAAAGCAAGCAAGTTAGGATCGTCCACTTACTCAAGCTCGAACACGGCTCAACATGCTACCCATGCGTACCCATCCATAGCCAGAAGACCAACGGAGCAAGCTTACGGTAGGGCCAAGCCGGACCAAACTCTTTCAGCAGGACATCACCAGACTATTTCGCTGACAGCCAACGCATCCCGGACTCGAGGAACAGAGCCACAACCGATATGCCTGTCACTTAATACGGTCAACCCGGGGCACTGACACACGTGGGACAAGCTAGTTAGGATCTTCCACTTACTCCAGCTTGAACACAATTGAACATGCTACCCTTGCGTACCCGTCCATAGCCCGAAGACTGACGGAGAAAGCTTACGGTAGGGCCAAGTCGCTAACGTTCAAGCGCTTTCTGCAGCACTTCACCAGACCCGTTCACCCACAGTCAACGCATCCCAGGGAACAACAAACAGCAACAACCACTTCGCCCACCACTCAAGCACTCCCAATCCAAGACGGAGACATGCAAAGCAAGTAAGTTAGGATCGTCCACCTGCTCAAGCTCAAACACAGCCCGACATGCTACCCTTGCGTACCCGTCCATAGCCCGAAGTCCAACGGAGCAAGCTTACTGTAGGGCCAAGCCGCTAACTCTTTCAGCAGGACTCACCAGACTCACAGGCCTGCAGCCAACATCATCTCGAACCAGTTCTGAGCGCGAGAGGGGCAGCCAGACTACTACACTAGTGAGTCCAGTCTAACACTATTTCTAAGCTCATCAGCTATGCCTAGGATGCTACCCTTGCGTACCCGCCATGCAGCCAGTGTGCCCGAATCATCCAAAAAATCACAGGACAATCAAAGACCGACAGAGCAAGATTACGGTAGGCCCAGACAAGGCGTCAGTGCTCATCCACAGTACAAGACCAGTCTCTTAAATGCATTCGCCGGCGGTCCGTGCACGACTTACCTAACCTCTAAGGCCGAAGCCAAAGGATCAAAGGCCAGCACAAGGATCTATAGCACAAGAGCCGAGACTCCCAAGTCAGGTAATGGAACTGCTGCTTTCAAGCTAGTCTACAGCCGAATTGCAACCCTTGTCTACCCATCCATAGCCCAAAAACTGACGGAGCAAGATTGGAAGGAGAAAGACTGCTTTAAAGTTCGTCAACAGATACCACTCCACCGAAATGTCATGCCTCCAGCACCCAAGTGCTAACACCTTCCGGCGACGTCGCACAGCGAGATCAACAAAGCAGTAGGTAAGTCTC
The DNA here is from genome assembly GCA_023313725.1 of Lithobius niger. Classification (NCBI taxonomy): domain Eukaryota; kingdom Metazoa; phylum Arthropoda; class Chilopoda; order Lithobiomorpha; family Lithobiidae; genus Lithobius; species Lithobius niger. The sequence continues at coordinate 49,610 of JAHWFP010063702.1, forward strand.
AAGCAACTTCTGGATATCGTCCTTTCGTTTTATGCTTTTTTCGGTATTGAGGACGGACTAATCCCTCACACCGAGCGCATTTTACTCTCGTTTCTCTCCAGGTATGCCGCACCTCTTCGGCCAAACCCCACTTTTCATTCAGCTTTCAAGCTCTATTTGCCCATCTTACTTTCATTTATTTCGTACATATGGTCACACGGTATCACAGAACCAAATCATCATACTGAACTCGATCATCCCATCACTTATGGGGTACAGGCACGCTGCGCCGGAGCACAGTCAGGAACACAGCTGCACGTGACAGCCGCCCTTCCCTAGTGCATGCCTTCGGCAATGTCCGGGACACTGCTCGATGCCGTAATTGGTGTCACAGCGCATTTATCCCTCTGTGGTAGGAAAGAACACAATTTATATTAACCCCCGGTGTTGCTTTCGGGTTCCCGGGAGTTCCAGCAAGCAATAAATAAAATGACATGCTGCCTTTCCTCCGGAGAATTCATCGAGTACCAAAGTGTACGTAGAAGATGGAATTTAGGAGAACCCAGGGACTCCTTCCTTTAAAGTACCCGATCTGGCCTGACCTGCCTGCAACACCAGTCATGTGCCCGAACCATGCGAACAAGATGTAAACACAGACTGATGATGCTAGCTGACTTCGTGTGCCCTAGCCGAAAAAGTAAACACACTCCGTCATCGTATCAGCTAACCCGTCCTTCGTGCCCCCGAACCATCCGAAGAAGACGTAGAGCACTCAGACCGCAGAAAACAAGTCAGTAACCGTTACCACCCCAGTACTCCTTAAATCAGGAAACCGAGGTGGTTGAGAGCGATTCGGCAGGTCTGCATGGCTACACAGAACCTTCAACTCTTGGCAGGTTTATTTAGTATGGAGAATAGCTCATCCAAGTTTCCTTGGTCTCGCCAACCTGCTCTCCACACATATGATTTGGACCCATACATGAGCATTGCTAACGCAGAAGAAGGGTATTCCTACTAACGAAAATGAGTATCAAAAACCCGTGATCAAAGTTAGGGTCGACGGCATGAAGTAGCCAAAGCCCTGAACAAATCATGCTCTGATCGGTTGCAAAACCAGGCTCGGCCGCGCGACGTATCCAGGTGCACCTAGCGTTGCTAACGCAGAAGGCCAAACAACCGAGCCAAACAGTTCAGGACCTTCGGAAAGCACCCCCGCAGTGCCTGGGAGACTCAGGGCAGCGCCGTGCTTCGTTCGGCCAACTTTCATTTTTGGCTTCCCTGCACAGCTTTTGGTCTTGACACTAGGTCCCTATATACTATGTGGCGGTGCACCTAGCTTTGCTAACGCAGGTCAAATCGTGAACCGGAAGTGCTAGAGATCTGAATTTTGGAATGTAGATAGGTCTTTTCATGGTCGATCTAACAAGCCTAACCCCATCAAAATCGGACGAATAGTTTCGAGATATTCGGAAAAAACCCTGCAACCACGAAAAATTCCGCGAGCTGCCCCACGGATGACTTCTCCCGCGTACACTCGAAACCAGCGTTGCTAACGCAGGACAAATGAAAAGTGCTCGGATCAGGGCCAAAATCGGCATGCGCCCGGAGAATGATGCTAGATGGACGGCCCCAGAAGATGGGCGCCCTGGCACCAACCCTGTCTCGCTGGTGACCCCAGAGGCACTTTTCGTAGCATTACGGACGGTACGGAAAATCGGTCAAAGTGTCGGGGCTCAAAAATTGGCCGTCTAAACATCATGAAACTCGGTGTCAGGCTAGCCCTCGTCCCCCGGCACATTTTAAGCCCAACCACAAGTCCGTGAGACCTCTGTGAGCCGAGCTATTCGAAAAAAAACCCTGCGACCCCCTCAAAAAGCCGCGAGCGGCCCTTCGGATGTTGGCTGCTCCCGCGCACACTCGAAACCAGCGTTGCTAACGCAGGAAAAATGAAAAGTGCTCGGATCACGGCCAAAATTGGCATGTGTCCTTCAAGCCATTCAAAAGGACGTTCAATTTTGTCGTCAATTACATCATTTTGGTAAATGTTTTCGTTTAGTGCCTCTGCTTTATCATGCGCTTTTATTAGAAGTTTTCCCTCCACCCCTATTGGGGAAATGGACCGTACTAAAATTGTATTTAGCCTAGAGAAACGAAAAAGGGCAGCGACGTTTCCAGGGCAAATTGCTCTCAGGAGCACAATGACGTAATTTGGTTTGTTTCTCAGAAAAAAATTCTTGATGTTTCTCTTAGCTTGCTTCAAGCTAGGATGATTACCAGACAAGCAGTTTCACAAATTAAGACATAGCCATCTGTGATACTTCCGCTTTTAAGGTTGCACGTGTTGAGCAAATTCAGTCGTAGTAAATCAAAAATTCTGGGGAAACTTTAAGTCCAACGATTAGAGACAAACACGCACAGGCATAGTTAAACTGTGATACGGTTTGAAAGATTTATCCTAGCACAGGCAATAGTTTGAACTAATTTTCGACTAGCTTTTCAATTTTATAAATTTAATTTGCATCGGTTTTAACATACGGAGCGTTTTTAAATTTGTGGCAATCTGCCTTTAATGTGTTGCCTTCGTCGCACACTACAGGAGTGATTACGACAGTAATGATGAATTATGGGATCTCACGAATCTCATTTAGGCGAGAGCAGACTGAGGCAAGAAGATCGGCACCATAAGTGTCGCCATGATTCTTCTGTTTTTAAAATTGTTGTTTTAATCTGAAATTGCTGATATGCTCTTTATATGGCATTACAATAATTTTGTAAATAAAATAAATAAATAAATAAATCGTGGGATTGGCCTCTCGTGAATTTCATTCAGACGAGAACAGGATGATAGCTGGCGCTATGTAGGCGTTATTGGAGTCGGGCAAGCGCCGAAAGGACTGCTGACTGCGAAAGTTTGGAATGCAGTGTTTCTAGTACAGTTGCAATCCCCTGCTTCAAGCCAGATAACAAAAATACGTGTTAGATAGCGCTAGACTCTACATAGTCCTTCGGTAAACAATAATTCTTTGTCACCCAGTAAGAGCGAGCTTTGGCATTGGGGGGAAAAGGGGTCACGTGGTACCAGACTTGTTGAAATTCCTGACGTCGAATGAAACGTTAAGTGAAATATTCAGCAGAAAATCATGCAGGCGACACATTTTAAAATCAATTTATAACAACGGAAAGGTTAAAGTTATACCAATGATACTTTGTGATGTGAAATAATACATCATTTTGGTGTATCGAGAAAAGTTAATGAATATTTCGTTGGGAAGATGTAATTTCCCTTTTAAATCTGGAATGTGAGGCAAGTAGTAAACAAGAACACAACTGTGATCTATGGAGCTTGAAGTTTGTACGGCATATGTGATAGCACATATTGTTGTTAAAAATTTGCAAGCTAAGGCTCCAATGTTCAATGGACGGCAGTGGTGGGGGGGGGGGAGTGACCAGCCTCCCCTCCACCCCAAAAAAGAATAGTATGCAGTTTCTGTTACCGGCACCCTAGTTTTACTTGGTGGGACGGAAAAAAAAACACAACTACAACAACCACAAAAAAACGCTGTTCTACACATATTTTGTGACAAGGCCCTGTTGTAGTCAGAATGATCACAATCTTTAAGAATTTTTATTGTTGTTAGAAATAAATGTAACTTATGGCTATGGTCTTTGATGGGAATGCTATGCATGCAAACCGACTGAGGGCTGGTGGTTAAACTGTAGCAGGAGATTGTTAAAAGTGTAAAACATTAACACCTCCAATCTCATTGCACGAATGTGAAAACTAACTACCACACTATGACGAGTAAGTACTTCAGCACATTTGTTTGTTTTGCGTTTCGTTTTGCCATTTCAAGGATTTAAATTTTTCTTACCTTCTTTAACTGCTTATGCATGTAATGCATAAAGCAGCTATTGAAATACAGTCCGGGAGAAAAAGGGGCTTGCGTCGTGAGCTATTGTTAAATGACGTTTCGTCCCACTCCAGTCGTTTATTTGAACGGGTCATTTCTATCACCCTTAGCGTATGGCCGGAAGCGACTGAAATATTAGTTGATTTTTCATTTTTTCGATAAGAAGACATGCCAGCGAAATGTAGGCGTTGTTATTGAACAGTTTATGGCTAAATCATTTGCATATGCAGGGTTGTAGGTCCTTGACTAAAAATTTTTGCCAATAATGTTTCTGTATGAAAAAAAAGTTGAACCAGACTGGCCTAGCTTATTTCAGGTTTTGACAACATGCACGGAAAACGGAATTCTGTCTGTTGTTGGGCTATTGGCGAATCACTGAAAAAAAATGGCAGCTACTTTACGGTTCGCGGGAAGGCTGTCCTAGGATTCTATGCGTATTGGCAATTCGTGTAGTTATGTGGCTCCTGCTAATCAAGTAATTATTGTATAATCGATTACTTAGTGTAACAGTTTGTTGTAGTATAATCAATTCGACAAACGTGTGAGACAACGGGATAGTGCATACTAGGTGCGTAGCTACCAGAATAAAGGCAGAATTATAAATTCATTCCACGATCACTTTCGATAGTAAAATAAACAATACAGAGGACAAGTTTACTTTAAACGGGTTATGGGAAGAAAAAGAATAACGATTGATCTCACTGAGTTAGAATGACGTAAAATGATCAACTGAACAACATTTTTGCATAAAATTTCTGGGGCAAAGGCTTCGTTTGGCCGTCAGAAATTATTGAAAGCAGCACTCTTTGCACTGACGGACGAGAGTCCGTTTTCTTCCCTTGTTCTCAGCTGATATTTTTTTCCCGTAAACAGTTCAGATAGGTGGGTTGTTATCGTCAGTTTCGTGTGGTTTTGTTGTTATTGTCGGTTTAGTTAGGAACCGGCTTCGGCATTGCACTTGAGGTAATGAACTGGTTGGGATTTGGCGTTTCACTTGCCGGACTTTCGCCCAGTTTCATGCTTTCTGGCGCGGCGCGGTGCTAACTTTGGACCTTCACCACTGCCAAACAGTGCGTTTTTCGTGGTACGTTAAAAATGGAGGAGGAAAACATTACTCAGCAGGTAATTCTTGGTCCATTAAAAAAAAACCGGAGGAGAGCCCGTTTTCATCCCATGTTCCCTCTACGCACATGACCCGAAATTCGAAAAAAGAGAAAAAAACCTACCTTTAATTTTCATGGAAGGCACTACAAATTGGTCCCAAATTGTGGAAACTCGTTAAATCATCATTAACATAACCTAACCAATTAACTGCCCCAGTTTGAAATGCCAAACCCCCAACCAGTTAACTACCTCAGGATGAAATGCAAAACCTTAAACTTACCTAACCTAACCTAACTGACAATAACAACAAAACCACACAAAACCACACGAAACTGACAAAAACAAACCGGCCTATCGGAACCACCCAATAGAACTTTGTCTTTCATCTATGAAAATAATAATGTTGCGGTTTTTTGCATAAGCAGTTTATGTATTTCTTTATGAAGTTCTAGCACGAACTGTTTACGAAAAAAATATATAAGGTGCCCTTCCGTCCCGGCAAGGATTTTAATCTTTCTTACCTTTTTTTGTTTTTAAGGTTCCTCAGATCGTGAAAAACTCGTTAAAAAATAAAAACTGAAATTTTGGATTAAAATGCAAAACTACCTAGTGGCGTGGCGCGCCGAAAAATTAGCGGCGGCGGGCAGCGGCAGCGTGCCGAAATTATTTTTCATGAGCAACAGCGTGCGGAAAATTGGGAAAATCATCAGCGGGGATAAATGTTGATCCTAATGTAAATTCCACATTGCCAATTGTAGCATAATACACTCGAATACAATTTTGCGTTCGAAGTAGTCCCACTTACGTTTCATAATAAGTATTCACTAGTTTGTTAGTCCAGGTGGTCAAGAGTTGCGTCTATTCGTGGTCCAGAGTCCGATCGACAATGACAGCCATGTTGATATTAGAGATAACAAATACATGACGCAACAAAGAACACAACTGACGTCAGAGTTGGCGCATGCACAGTCCAATTTATTTAGGAAAAGCGGGGTCTTCGAAAAGCCACTTACATTAAAGGCCGTATCGTATCAGACCAAAAAAGGCACCTAAAATCAACAATTGATATAAGCGCAAGCTTGTTAGGTGCTGCCATCTCTACACCAAGTGGCGAAATTTCAAATTAACCGACGAGGGTGTCATATTGTGCCAACCAATGACACTACTTGGCAAACCTGTCGCGTAGGTATTTGTTTCGCCTTCTAGCGGAGCGTTGTGGTAGGCAAAGATGATACGGCCTTTACTGTAGGTGGCCATGTCTTGGGTCATGCGGAGTCATACCATGCCGACTTCGCTTGCTAGCATATAGGAGCTTGATTAGGTAAATCAAGCTCCAAAAAGAATACTCGAACAATTAATTTTTGTGTGATATTGAGCTAGGCCCCAGGGCACACTACGTGGAATCAATGATGTAGGAAGATAATATTAAAAAAAAATTTTGGCAAAAAAAATTATTATACCGGGGATATAATTGAGTTCTGAAGAACACATTTACTCAGCAGATGGATTGGTTTTACCATGTCCGTTGTGTAGTGATGGTGAAGCCAAATTATCAGAAGTCTATTATTATTCTTTGAAATTGATTGTCCTGCCAAGCAATTTTTCACAAACCACTCATCAGATCGACAAAAAATGTATATGCAGTCAAGCCTAGGTGGTTCTGAGAACTGTTGACATTTTAAGAATTAATCAGGTGAAGAGAACATGGGATTTATAATGTGTCTCTGTGCTAACTTGCAGCCATACGATAGTAAAGGGTTCAGTCTCAGTTTCACTTACGGAATTCAGTATCATTTTTCAGACAGTGAAGAACAGTGCAAAAATCTTATTTTTTCATGAATGTAGACACATTAAGGACTGTAAACGATGTGCCACAGCTCTTTGCCAAAATGCGCATATCACGTAATGGGCTAGTCAACTAAGATGGCCAAACAGATGCTGTTCTATTAGTTTGTCAATTGCAAACTCATAGTGACGTCATAGCAGATAGCAGTAGCGCATGGTTTGGTTCAAGAATAAATCAACTAAGTATGATTTTGAAAACGTTGTGACGACCCTAACGCCTAACATCACTGTTGTATTTATTTACCGTATCGCATTGCCTTTTACCTGAATCATCAATATGCGAAGTAAACACCATCTTGCTTCTTAGCTTGTATGCTTTGCCACAACCGAGTGGGAGTGGTGCCAGCAGGCTCTAGAACTTTCTGAGACGTCTTCATTATTATCTACTGAGCATTTGGGAAGGCCATTCTCCTTCTCGAATGCAGTGGCATGTTTTTGAGCTTCAGTAATGACGACTAAATCAAGATTAGGTCTGCAGTTAATATTTATTAAAAAAATCATTTAAAAAACGAAATACCGTTGCACACTCTTCCTTATCAATATTCGATTGATCTTAAACGTATTCCTAATACAATTTAATTCAGAAATGGGAAAATCATGACGCGAAAGAATGATGAGAGGGAGGGAGTGAAAATTATCAAAGAAGAAGATGACCTGAAAAACATGATATGACAAATTCGTTAATCAAATTTTCGGAAATAAGGTAATCTTATCAGAAATGATAAGAAAAGATGTTGGAAATTGTAAAAATATAAAGGTATTACATGTAAATGCAAGGAGTTTGAGAAAGAACTATGAACTATTAGAACATAAACTGATAGACATGAAAATTGATTGGGAAATAATAATACTGTCTGAGATAAACATAAAAAAAGAAGAAATTGAAAATTGTAAAATAGAAGGATACAACAATTATACACCAACAAGAGAAACTACAACAAGAGGAGGTGGACTGATGATATTTAAAAAAATAGAGGTAGAATTTTAAAAATTGGCACTGAGTGAGAATAACATGATAGAAATTGTTATAAGTGGAAATAATAACAAAGATAAAAGTAAAATAATTTATGGAAAACTATCATCACCAACAAAAAAGAATTTATAAAAAGTATAAAAAAAACGTTGAAAATAATGAAAAGGTAGAATCTTAGAAATGTCAAATGATAATAGGTGATATTAATATGCTAGAAAAAGAAAATGAATTAGATGATAGACATGAACAAACAGTAATAGATTACTATGAAAATACATTGATCTCACTAGGTTGTCAGGGGAGACGTTGTAACCGTGATCCGTATCCATCAAACACTATCTCACAACAATCCTCTGGCGAGTATGAACAATCAAAGGGTTAAAAGGTTTTAACGAGTGTTAACCGCACCCGGTCATCTGCCCGACGAAGCCCTAAGGCACAAGAACAAGAACACAACTCAACAAAAAACTACAACATAGAATGTTTTACAACAATAACTACAACTTTTCAATAAAGTCAAACCACAATCCGTACAGAGTAACACAGATGGACAACAGTGCAAGAATGTACACCTCCGTTAAAAAAAATGCTTTTTTTCGTTTTGTCGAGGTCTCTTTCTGGGCTGGGTATTGTTTCAGTTTGCATTGTTGTAACGTTGCTATTGTTGGCGAGTCATTTGATCGAGTTTTCTACTAACTCTACTTTATTTCACTGAACCTGAAAGCCTTTGCGCTATGCCTTCTACTTAGCAATGTAATGCAATGTATTTATTAGGGCCGCAACCCGAAGTTATGCGCCCACCCTACAAACTACAACATGGTAAACTGTCTACCAAACTACACACAACTGTCTACTTAGCGATAACTATTCCAACAACGAATCTATAAGAATAATGCTGCACGTAATTGTACCAAACAAGTAGGTTTTTTATATTTCTTCGTATTTACAATGTTAGCCTCTTAGCTGGTTCTTACCCAAGTCAGTCCATAATATTGTGATATAATTAGCAATTTTAAAAAGAAAGAATTAAAAAAGAAGGTAATTAATTTTCGTTCTCAATCAAGAATGCATGCCTATTGTTTTGTATGGTATGAATTATACAATACAATAATGCATTAATTACTACATTACTTCACTTTCAATGCTCTAATGAAATAATGCATTAAAGACGAAGAGAAATGAAGCTGCAATTAATATTGCTTTTGGTATTCTGCGTTAAACAGCAGCAAGTGTGGCGCTATCTAGTGGCAGATAAAATGAAGAAAATGTAAATAAAAACATGTTTAAAGTTTGTTTAAATTGCAGAAGACAAACCGCCATACACACTTTAGCTATATTAGTTCTATTTGCTTTCAGAACTGTGTACAGAATCATCAAGTTCTATCAAGAATACGGATAAGTCTACTCAAGTGTTCATGACTGAAACTGGTCAGGAATTGAAATTTAAAATGAATGCAAAGTATCAGTGATAAGTAAAATGTGTCGTCTGGAAATGTTTGCTAGTTTTAATTTCACAGTAGGATTTAAAAGAAATTGTTTCCATTGTCGTTTTAGTATATTTTTGTCTGAACAAAAAATAAGGTAAAATAGTACATAGATCTAGTCAAAAAATACGCTATATAGTATATACTAGTGGGCTTAATGCAACCGAATGACAATTAAAACGTTGCAATTTAAACGGCTTCGATTTATACAACCATTCACAATGATCCATGAATATCTTCGCTAAACGAACATCTTCAACATCACAGTCCAAATTACACTATTCTGAAAATCCACGCACCACATCTGAAATCGAGCAAGTCTGATCGGTAGTGATTGATCCTTCGTTTAGAGTCGCCTGGGAAATATAACAAAGCTCGCAGTGCGCACTGAAATATTTTTTTCTTCCCGTTCAGCTTAGTGGAACTCTGCCACATGGCTACAGTGGGGAAATTAATGCTTATTTATAAATTATTGCTTATATGTGTAATACTACTTTTCACTCACTTTAGATAAGCAAAGCCCTAATAGTTTGTATCTCTCTACTAAGACCTCTAAAGTCGGTATTAACTGATGTAGCCTGCTTAGTTGCCATTGGCTACACCGAGATAAAACTCTATTGCAATATTTATACAATTGGGACAAAATGTAGCACAACAACGTGCTACGCCGAGTAGCCAGAAATGTGAATTTCTATCTTTAATGTGAATAACCACCAGTAACTAGTGCAAATTTAATGGTGCAATGAACAAAAAACAAGCGGCTATAGCAATTACCTAGTCAAAACTGGTCTTTTGTACACTTCCACCACTTTTTCAACGAAAAATTTGAGGCACACACCTCTATGACGCACCGCTAAAACGATCTCTATTATACTAGTTAACAGGCTTTGGGCCTATTGTTGGTGGAGCGAACAGAACTTTATTTCAAATTATATTTTATGTTTATTTTAAAGACTTTACCACAATTGTTAATGCTCCTTAAACATATTGGGTGCAATACTCACTTGTCTAAGTTTGGCCTCTCTGCTGTTTTTGGTGTGACCTACTGCTGCTGTTTGCTGGTCTTTTTCTTTTTTTTTTCAAATAGGCTTAAACTATGTATCATATTTATTTTAATATGCTTTTGTTTGCATCATCATTTAGTTTTGCAGCTTCTTTGCACAGCCCACACGAAAGACGTGGGAAATCACTCTCGACTAAAAACAACACGGCGCTGTAGTCACCGCTGTTGGGTTGCTGCCGCCAATAATTCTTACATTGTTTATAACAACAGCTGCGCAAAGTGTCTTCCTAAGATTAAAAATAAATAACAAGGCATTTAACTGTAAGCCAAACAATCATCAGTATACGATAGTTTTTAACAATATTCAGAATATTCAAAAGATTCACAATGCTGCCGCTGGCTTTAAAACTGTCGCCAACGAAATTGTTGAAGAGCATACCTCTACCCGGGCCTTAGGGCTTCGGGCAGATGACCATGAGTGGTTAACGCTCGTTAAATCCTTTCTACCACGCATTGCAACGGCCATATCTATTAGTGCATAATCTAAAGTTAGTAACCATCAGAGTTGTAGGTTAAAATGTGTTAGCTTTTTGGCCTGCTTTAGCTTTTAGGCTTAAATTTTTGCTTTCAGGACTAATTTTTACCTGCCATTTTAATTTTGTAGCTAACGGAGAAACGAGTTCGAGACTCGAGACACGTTGCCGTGGCCATGGAATGGCAACAAGGAATCTTTATGCTACTAGATGCAGGTACGTTATTGTTTCGTGACGCGTCGTCCTGCTTTATATTTCCGTTTTTTATACCGCGTCGCCGTTAAACAACAGCTTCAGGTTTCATATTGGGATTTGGGATTCCCATGGCTAGTGTTAACGCCACATTCGTCGCCATGCTGTCGCGAAATCCTCCAATCAT
>JAHWFP010063702.1:60830-107826 GCA_023313725.1 Lithobius niger
TTCATTGAGTCACGTCAAAGCCTATTTTGCTATAAGGATGCAACGATGTTTTAACTTGCCGTGTTTCGTAAAGCCCACTAGACCACAACTGAAAAAGGCGACGGACGAACGGACAAGATCGTTGCTATAGTCGTCCCAAGTCAACATAGTTTGGCTGTATACCCTATTAAATATATTGTTGTGGTCCATTCACTGTTTTAAGGACAACACATAGTTGTCTATTGTATTGGCCCTAAGTGTGTCGTTCTAAAACGGCAATTCTTTTAACAATAGACATAGCGTCCGATTTAGCATTGTTATCGAAAGTAGCAAATTCCGTATAACGAAGGCGGTATTTTTGAACGGAGGTGTTGATAGAACCGCTACCGTTTATATTAATTGAAGCCTTAAAATAATGCATTTAATTAGATAAGATTTTCACAGTGGTTTATTAACATTCAGAAAATCAAGAATGCAAAGGGAATATCACTACTTTGTGTCTTTGGGTCTGTTTGTGGCTTGGAAATTTTGTGGTTTAGGGGTTTAGGTTCTGGCTTAGGGACTTTCCATGTAGGATCTGCAATTTTTGTTTCCATGGCTACTATCTTCAGATTTGCTTTCGTAGATATGATCCCAAGGTCCAGAACCCTAAGCTGTGTTGAGAAATTTCCTAAAAAAGTAAAAGAAGGCTCGTGCTTTTTGGTAAAGAAGTTAAATCGTGGTGTATTAACGGAGACATAACGCAAAAGGATCATGCACTTGGTATTGAAGATTAATAATCCACTATTATGTCACTAGCAAATAATATTCATGCGAAGTGAGTAGTTATTACAGAAGAATGCTTACGACTGTCAAAAGTGTTGCATGGTTCATCGTAGAGTCTTGTAATGAAACTCCACTTATCTGCGTCTTCTGAGGAAACTCCAGCAATTTGACGATGGTGTAACTACAATTTGGATCAGTATGAAAAAGTTTGTTGTCAATACATTAGTAGAATAAGTAGTATAATTAGAATAAATAATTTCTTATAAGCATTTCATTGGACCAATTTACACATGTAATGTAAATATAAAATAAACTAAAAGGATATGCAATATTGAGCATTTTCTCCCAATCAAGTATGTTTATGAGACAAGAGAGTAAAACATACTAGAGATACAAAATGGGGGTTGACAGTAACATAGCAATAAAGGAGTGCTAATTATATCGTAAAAGGGCAACAGATTAAATTCCAGTCTTACTATTCGATTGAAACGTAGGCCCTAGGTTCATAAAGATAATGTCTGGTGCATGATTATCTTTTGTAGTGGCCGTGGTACTTGACAAAAACGTGAAATATGAGGCATTTGATGGCTAAAAGGTTTCACTTGGCACAGGGTTTCGTTGAGATCCCTAGATTGATTTCAGAAGTGGTCCTACGAAATTTGACCCTTAGGACCGGAAATAACGGCCATTGTTTAAAATGGCTGCCCTAATTTCGCTATAATTGAAAACCATGCTACATTCGTGGTATTGGTATCGTTTTGATGCTAAATATAGTTGCTAAATTCGAAAATTTTATCCCGTTTACCATACTTCAGACCGTTTGTGACGTTGTACCTACTTTACATAGTAGGGCAACTTGGAGCCTAAAATTGATTGAATTGTTCACTTTCTGTGAAAAGCATGAAATTTGGTATGATCCACATGAAGATTAACTCGAAAAAATAGCTATGGTAGGAAGTTCAACCCCCATGGGAGGGTTATTTACCCCCAAAACGTTTTTTTTGGCTGTAACTCCTTAACCGTCAACAAAAGCACAATGTGAAGCAAAAACGTTCATAATATAAAAAATACATCGTTTACGTATCAGCAACCCTTGAACCCCAAAATCGTCTTTAAAGCACATCACCCTTAATTTGTGTAAACGCTTTTTTCGATTGGTTCTTATACTGATTTTCGTATAAAAGTTTTCTTGCGAACCCTCTAATAACCCGAAATAAACATACTTAGGATTTTCTAAAGGGTGGGAATCTATTCTTTCCATCAATCCTAACCGAAGTTATTAACTTAGTAGGGATCATTTTACATGCATTTAAAGGTAAAAGCATATGTTGATTTTCAAATTCAAAGTGCTCTTGCGAGTCCCTTAATAGCCCGAAATGAACATGCTTAGGATTTACAGAAAGGTGGTGATCGATTCTTTCCATCCATCCTAATCTAAAGTTTAACGTATATAGGGACCATTTTACGCCCATTTAAAGGTGAAGAGGTAATGTCATATGGGCAAAAGCGTACGTTGATTTTCGAATACAAAGTGCTCTTGCAAACTAGACAGAAATAGACATGCTTAGGTTTTCTGAAAGGTGGGATCTATTATTTCCATCAGTCCTAACTAAAATTGTTTAGGTTAGATAGGGACCGTCCTCCTACTATTTTAAGTTGTAGGTGTAAATGGTGTAGAGACTATTTTGAATTTCAAAGGGCCAGTGTAATGCTCGTATTTGTCTTTGTGTCTAAGCTAAAAAGTCTCGGTTAGGATTTAAGGAAAGAGTGGATCCCACCTTTCAAAAAATCCTAAGCATGTCTATTTCGGGCTATTAGAGGGCTTGCAAGAAAACATTTGAACACTAAAATCACTATAACTACCGTTTTTGGTGGGGTAAATCACCCCCTCCACCTCCCCTGGGTTCTTTTTGATTCCAATTTCAAAAAGAACCGTGGAGGTGGAATGGGTGATTTATCACAACAAAAAAGGTAGTTATAGTGATTTAATGTTCAAAGCATTCTTGCAAGCCCTCTAATAGCCCGAAATGGACATGCTTAGGATTTTCTGAAACGTGTTGGTCTATTCTTTCTATCAGTCATAACCAAAATTGTTTAACTTAGATAAGGACCGTCTGATCCCATTTAGGTATTTTTTCTAGTTAGTCTTCATTTGGATTTATGCTTTTCACAGAAAGTGTAAAACCACCAATTTTGGCCTCCAAGCCACCCAACTATATGAAGTGCAATGTAAATTGGGGGCCACATGCGTGGCCTATTTGACACCGTTTATTGGCTGAATCATTGACTCAGTTTAAAAAAAAACTAATAGAACCTTTTTTGTAGACAATGCCATACTCTACAATTTCGGATTCAACATATTTTATGCTGCCGGTTTTGTGATATATTGAAAAAAACTGATTTCGGGTGCATGTTTCCAAGATAAAGGCATTAGCTCATCATTCTTCTACACCGTTTATTGGCTGAGTCATTGAATCTACGAAAAAAAGGACAAGATCATTTTTTTGTAGAAAGTTTCATGCCGAACATTTTTGGACAGAACATATTTTCATGCCCAATCAACCGTTACCGAGATATATTGAAAAACCGTATTCGGGCGCCATGTTTCCAAGATGGCGGCGTTAGCTCAACTTGATGTCACGACGAACGTCTGTGCCAAAAATCAGCTTATCATGACTTATTCCGAGCATTTGATCTAATTTTACTGGACTAGATCTGGTAATAAGAAAACAATGGTCTCTTATCAATTTCTGGCTGCTACGTACTGTAGCTTTATGATGCGCACCCAGCGGTAGCCATGGCGCCAAAAGGAGAGAGGGTCAATTTTGTTAGGTAAATCCTATCGGAAATCTTAGGTTCTTTTACATGCCACAATCGACATGAGCACGAGACATCACAGGGCCCTTCTCTTCCCGAAAATGCCAGGGGTGGCTGAGGCCGGATTCGAACCCGGGACCTCTGGCTCTGGAGATGGTCATCCTAACCATCAGGCCACCTCGCCCAGGCTGCTACATACTATTAGTACTACTAGTAGACAAGTATAAGTTTAAAATTATAATCTAAAATGACAATAAAGTCGTGCATTTTAACGAGGGTACGCACTGTTAAAAATAAATTATAATTGAAGACGTCAAGGGAAGAATGATCAATGTCCATTTTCACGAAAAATGAGGTGGTACTTCCATCGTGAGACTATAACCTCTTGCTTATGCTTATCTAAAACGATCTGTGTTCAGAAATGCTCAATGTCCCGAAAATTCTCGAATGAAAATCTACTGTAATGCGAAGAAGGACCAATGTCCATACAGCTCGACCGAAAACAATGCTGAATGTAGCGACACGACTACGTCGCAAGCTGAGGAAAATGTAAGTTTAGCCTGTTTTGTGTTAATTTATTTGATATAGTGGGATAATATGATGAATATAAGGCATACAGAATACCAAAACTTTGTTATTACTGTTGTATGATTTCCCGATACATTAAACCTAAAATATTGTCAAACTCAAAACACGAAAAATTTACAGTGATCGTTTTTCCCTTTAGCTCTTCAATTAGTAAAACAGGATGTATTATTTGTTTATGTCATGAGACATTTCATTTATAATTTCTGTAATGGTAATTCCATACGAGTAAAATCGCTGGTTTACGGCTTTTTACGTAGTGAACGTCTTTTTATCAGTTCAAACAATTTTACCTTACCTGATACAATAAACTTACATTAGGATTTGTCCACAGGTCCGAAGCATTTATCCCGTTCGTTTGAAGCAATTCCAAAGCCTTCACATAACAGTGACTGCGGATATTATTCAGATTAGCATATTCAATTTGCAGTGCTTCCAAAACTGGGTTTCCGGGACAAGTAGTAATTAAGGGTGGCATCATGTTTGTGTGTATTGATACTTCCACACCTTTCCAAGTTCGGAACTGAAGAAAGAAATATACTCTCGTAACAGCTAGTACAGCAAATAGTGCAAGAGTAAAGACCAGAACAATCGCCTTCGCTATCTTTGCACTCGTGGACGTTATTTTTTCTTGTGCTGGAGTTGGACATCGATTCTTTTCTTTTTTCCAATTCATGTACGTTTTTTTAACAATTCGAAATATCGGATCAGTCTGTGACACCATAGAACGATTTCTTCGACGATGACATGATGAAAGAATAATCTCGATGATAGACAATACCGATAGTCCTAGATACATTCCCGAGGCACCACCAATGTCACTGAGGAGTTGTATAACACCATAAAGAAGTCTCTCTTCTAATATACTTTCGTACGGATCCGCAAAATGTATCAATAATGTGAAATTTGTGTTGCCTACAACGGTCAATTGTGGACGCTCATCAAATATTCGAGTTTGACATTTTCGAGGACAAGAACAAGCAACTTTGGCAAATCCTGATATGTATGGTAGCTGAAAAACGAACTGTTTACGTGATTGGTTTGATGGTGGACATGGTGGCAGATTAACTTCCTTCGGATAGTGTGGAAACCTGATCATTAGAAGAGCAAATAATATCATTATTTTAGATTTTAAAATAAATTTTGTACACTTCTAGAAACATACACAGATAATAAACACAGAGATTTTGAGTAGGAATTAAATGACCAACCACCATCAAGAACCATCTGAAACCCTGAACACTCTTGGTTTTTCATCCTACCTAAATCCAGAACAAACATGGATGCCTTAATATAGAAAAAAAAACTTCGAAAGTATTGACATTTTCGAAACATTTAGAACAATTACCAAACGGAGTATTTATCTATTAGCACCAAATTGTAATCTACAATAGGTTACTGCTTAAACGGTGCACAGTCGACAGTAATGGGGTTTTGTTTGGGCTGAATATTGAAAAAATTTCGTGGTAATAGTTTGGTATATTTTGCGATTTTAAGGGCATAAGGGAAAAAAACACAAAATAGAAAAAGGTTTTAAAGTTATAAAAATACTGTGGGTCTGTCGCCTAGCTGTGCGTGTGTTTGAAGTGTGAATGTTGAGGTACGTGACTAGCCGGTTGGTTGACTGGTTGTGCGTGAGTTTTAAATGACGTTGTGGGTTCTTTGTGGAAACATGCAAAAACTGCTGACCCAAATTTGATAAAATTTTGTGTACTGACCAAGTACAACTTGATGAGTGACTTATTTTTCAGACCAAAAAAATCGGGTAAATTTTGAAATGGAAATTAAGGAAAATCAATCGGAAATTGTTAGAAAGAAACTGTTAGAATGTTTTTTTGGTACGATTGAAAACGGGAAAATTGCACCCGCATTAACAATTAAAGAAAAATTGTTTCGTAGTTAAGAATAAAAATGAAACGAGCCAGATAAATAAAATTGTAGAGGATAAGGAAGAGATAAGGAAGAGAGAAGAAAGAGGAATGGAGTGTGGCTGCAGGATGCACGAAGGGAAGGGAGGTATATGGAAAAAGTTTGTGAGGGAAGGCAAGGAAGGATGGATTGAGGAGGAGCAGTAGAGAGAGGAGGGATGGTCACTAATGTAAATTCTACTGCACCTCCACATCGGGAAACTGCCATTTCCCTTCTCAGATATAATGTCTCGCTCTGCTACTGTATGTCAAGCTGTAATATTAGCTGCTCTAGTACGTTTTGTTTATGGTATACTGTACATTGTGCATTGCTTAAATTTTGCTAGTAAGACCATTTGTTTCTTCACAAGCTGATCCGTGACTGGCCCCTACATGTGTGTATTAAACATAATCGTGCTCATCGCTATTTCCTGTGCTGCTTCTTCTACGAACATGGTAACAAGAGTTCAAAAAGAAATCGTAATGACCAAGTTTACATTGTAGCAAGCTTAATTTGTTTAAATAAATTTCTTGGATCCCTACACTCTGAAGATGCTGTGCACTAACAGTACTTACTAGCTCATCCTCCGCACCAATTGTTGTAACTAGCAGCACACAGTTTGTGTAGTGGCTGCACACATTCTAGACTGGGTTTGCAAACCACCAGCACACACCCAATGTATCGCCAGACAGAATATGTGTGGGGACTAAGATGTTACATGGTGATCAGTTCATATCCTCTTAAGAAAAAACTCATAAATATGATCCACTCAACCTATCCGATATGAAACTTTGCAGACGTTTTAGAAGGATAAAGAATAGGAAGCTGGAGGAAAACATGGGTATGAGAACCGGGAAACCTTCAATCATTGCAAGGTGCCTACACAATGCCCATAATAGGGAACAACACATCTTATAACCCTCGCAGCCGAAGCCATGGACCCAGAAGGCTCTAGGCATAATTTTGTAGATAATTTCAATCAAAATTTGCTAGAATCTTTTACGTGCCACAATCGACATGAGCATGAGGCATCACATGAACCTTCTCTTTCCAACAAATTACAAAGGGTGGGTGAGGTCAGCCTCGAATCTGTAACCTAAGCAGGCAGCTACTACAACCATTCAGCACGGAAAACCTATTCTTTTGAGCATCGTGCATCGTGATTGTATACCAAGATCAACTTCATAAACACAGCCTTAAACTATGCTGTCAACTTTCAAGTTAAAACATTATCCAAATTGAAGCTAAATCTAACAAAGTTTAATATTAACGAAATGTTTGCTCCCAGTTTGGATTTACGTCTCAGTTGATACAGCAAATGTCAACAAAATTGTGACAATCCTATTTAGAGCTAGTAAGAGAAATAAAATATTTGTTCGACTTTAAATCCTGGTGTAATTTAATACGGAAAAAATTAATAATAACAGTTAAGTGGCTTGCTTCTTGGCCTACTTTCCACTGTGTGGTTTCAGTGTGCTAAAGACACATAACTGAAAAAGGCAAGGAGGTTTTAAATCAGATAAATTCTTCCGAATGGATTCTCGCTTGTATGTACAGTAGTTACACGTGAAGGCCCTAATTGAATTTGGCGTGGAAATGCAAGGATTATTTTCTTCTAGCTGCCACATTTTAAAATTGGTTTATAACATGAGACTTACAAACGGTACTTGAAGGATCTCTTCTGAATGTAATACATGCGCAATATCAAGAAAAGTTCACACACATCTTGTCTGGAGTGCATATTGCTTTAAAGTGGAGTGAATGAGTGATGGTTTACTTAGTTGCATAGCATACTACTTTCCACATTTAATCCCACATGAATGAAGCAAATGTGTTTTTTTTTACCATTAATGTTGGTAAAATACTTGGTGTCAAAACCATCTTATAGTTAAAGGAACTTGCCCCATTTATGTCTAAGTTTGGTGCAATATTAATAAAAATAATACCGCTTTGGTAAGCAGTAGTGACTGCAATGCAATAAGGATGCCAAGTTACACCATGTTCATAACGTAAATTTCTGCTTAGAATTTATTAATGTAACAGAGTTATGCAGTATTTTAAATATTAAAATGTTTATGATGTAAGTTGTATGTGTTTTATCAGTGCACAGCATGGGCAGAGTTTTATGTGTTTTAAGTGCTGTAATTGTTTCAAGTGTTGGAAGTGTTTTAAGACGTGTTTTAAGTGTTTTATGATTTAATTCCAGCATACGGCAATCCGGTGTTTCATTTACATTATGTTGTTATATTACGCTTATTCGTTTCTGTCGAATTTCATTGAAGATTTACGGTAAAGCTAAAGTTTCAAAACAACGACTACACAAATCTAAGTAGTATCTTGGCAGTAAATTTCAAAGAAACAACTGATTTGTACACGTTTCAGAAACAATGGGTGATTAACTTGAGCAGTTCTAGCTTCGAATGCATGTTTAACATACTGAGCTGTACATTTTGTTTTGCTTCTTGCACATTTTGATGTTTTGCTGCTTTTTGTCTTTTTTGTTTTGTATATTATTTTAACAAAATTTTGTTTGTTTTAAATCTTCATATTGTATGTTATTTTTATTTCCATTACATACATACACATACACTGAAATATGTATATGAAACACAAATTACAAGACTAAAATGAAAAACCACATACTTGTCCAACACGAACAGATACTAGTAGTATAAAAGTGCGATTGGGCTGTCGCGTCACATCTAAAAAACCCGTGGGTATACAAACCCAGGGAAAAATGGGGGAGATGTGCAATAGGTTATTGGGGGAAGTACTTCTCAAAAATGTAAAATATATTACAAACAAAAAAAGATAGTTATGGATTCAAGTTCAATCATTCTAACTGGTGTAGGTGCGGAATTAAGCTGTAACTTGAAAACGCCCATATACCTAAACCCTAAAAAAGAGTATGAAATGGCACTCGTATCATTGGATACATATTACAGCATTTTTAACGTGCACGTAGATAATAATGAATTTTCATACACTATAGAAGGTGCAACGAACTGGATTAAGGTGCAGGTTATTCCAGGTGCTTACGAAATTTCAGACTTGAATAATTTTATACAGTCTACGTTGGAACAAAGTGGTTATGAAAAAAATGCGATCGTTTTAGAACCAAACCACAATATCTTAAATACAAATTTGGTTATAAATAATCCACTCTACGGCGTTTCGTTTCTGGGAGATAATAATTTAGGAACTGTTCTAGGGTTCCTTCAGGGAACTTATACTAAAACTCAGCAAGGTCAAAAATCTGTGGATATAATGGGGTTGAGTACAATTTTCGTTCATACCAACATAATCGGGTCTTCCTACGTGAATGACGACACTCAACCTTGCATATACGCTTTTTATCCGGAGTGCCACCGGGTTATAAGATGATAATTTCCCCTCAAAATTTAATTTACCTTCCCGTAACTACCGACAAGATTCGTAATATTCGTATTTGGTTAACTTCTCAAGATAATGAAATGATAAATTTAAACGGGGAAACCCTTACCGTCAGACTTCATCTGAGGTCTAAAAAATAAATTTATACATATTAAAAAAGAATGTAAGTATTCGAAAGAAAAAAAGATTAATTGGTAAAGGATTCATCGTAGATAATAATCAATTAAAGGCAAAAAACGCAGCATTCATCAAATTTATAACGAGAACGAGAAGATGAGTTTAACGGAACATTACCTCGATATAAACGAATCTTTACAACAAGATTCTTCCGTGGAGAGCTATGCATTTCACGAATATAATCCGATAGTAGGAACCAATCTAAACAACGTCAATTCGGAAATTAGAATCGTAATCAAAAACCAGGATTTGTTCCTACACGTCGCGAATAGTTATCTTCTGATTAAAGGCAGGTTACTGAATGCCGACGGTTCTAGTTTTGCCGATGCGGACGTAGTGTCTCTCATCAATAATGGTTCCATGTACCTGTTTTCCAGCGTTAAATATCACTTGGGGATAAGCTAGTGGACGAGTTAAATTACCCCGGTTATGGGACTCTAATGAATGGTCTTCTTACGTGCGGTTCGACCGATCAAGTGTCGTTGCTGGGGAACTGCTGGGGGTTAGATGCGGCAGAATCTTCCGCGGCTAGTTTGAACGATAACATCAGATTCAAATTACGGCATTCCATCATCGTGAAGGAAACGACTCCTAAAGGAAGCTTCTCGTTCGCCATTCCTTTAAAACACTGCATGGGAATTTTTGAAAATTATAACAAGGTGCTGTACGGTTCCAAGCATTTCCTGACTTTGTCTAGGGCAAGCAATGACAACGCTGTATTCAGGGCAGCTGCAACAGCCGTTGGGAAAGTCGAATTGAGTAGCGTTTCGTAGCACGTACCGCACGTAACCACATTCGACGAGCAAAAACTTAGGCTTTTTAGCTACATAGAAGGTGGGATGAACGTGTACTTGGGTTTTAGGCACTGGCATTACGATAGTTGCGAACTTCCTCAGAGCACTAGTTTCACATGGCGCGTGCTTACTACTTCGGCCGTCGAAAAACCGAGGTGGGTTATTCTAGCTCTTCAGACTGATAGAAAAAATGCGCAAACTAAAAATCCAGCCGTATTCAATCACTGCAGTCTTCAAGACGCTCACGTAACTTTAAATTCCGAACGTTACCCGTTCTTGGACTTGAAGGTAAATTACGCTACTGGAGAATACTCAATCCTGTATAGAATGGCTCAAGAGTTTAGACGCGCTTTGTACGATGTCGGGGACTTGTGTATCGATTCGGTGCAGTTTAAAAAGACGTATGCTCTAGTAGTTTTGGACTGTTCCAAGCAATTGGAGAGACTTCAGTCCGGCATAGTTGACGTGCAAGTAAAGTTGAAATTTAACGCCGCGGTTCCAGCTAACACGACATGCCACGCGCTGTTGATCGGTGATAGAAAAATGAGTTTGAAATTGGATAAAGGCAAAGTCGAAGTAATTTATTAAAAAAAATGTTGATGGCGAAACAAAAACCGAAAACAAGTAAAATCGGAAAAAAATGGAGCAGAGTGAAAAGAAAAAAGATCGCGAAACGAGGTGGGTTTTTACTATTGTTGGCATTGCTGGGGCCCATCTTAGCCGGTGTAAGTGGTCTAGCTGGAGGTGCCGCCAGTATCGCCGCTGCAGTTAAAAAGAGCCAGAACGATGCTAAGGTAATGGAAGAAATGGTGAGACATAACAAGAAGATGGAGGGTTCGGGGTTGAAACGTAAAAAGAAAAAAAAAGCATATCATGGCAGAGGGCTCTTTCTAAGGCCAGTGAAGGTCTGATCGATTTTACTAAACCGTTAACGAATCTCGATTTAAACAGATTAGTCAAAGTTTTGAAAATTCCTAAATACAGAGGTACTTTTAGCAAGGATCGTCTGCCGTTAAAACCTAAACCTCGTGGCGAATGCGGCAATCGTTAATCTCGAAAAATTTCACGATGGAAACGGAACTCATTGGGTGGCTTACTCGACAGTTACTGACATATCCTGTTATTTCGACAGTTTCGGTAACCTCGAACAACCGACATCCATTTCGGAGTATTTGGTTCCCATTAAATACAATTACGACAAGGTGCAAAATTTTAATCAAACACTGTGCGGTCATTTCTGTTTTTTTTTCTAAGTTTCTCGTGCAAGGGATATGATTACGAAGATATTTTAAGACGCTGAACTCTTTAACTCGGTTATCCCCATTGTTCTTCGTATGGATTGGTATATGGTCTTTGGTTTGACCATGGTATACAACGAGTCTTGGTTAGGTATATATCTATCTGGTAATCTTTATCCTCCGTGCTTGCCGTATCAGCCATTATATAAATCGCGGTACTATCGCTCACGATGATCGGTATTTCCGTTATACCTAAAGTTGATCGTTGGAGAAGTCTCTCGAAACCGAGATGAACTTGAAATCTTTTGTCTTTGGGTACACTTTCCGACAAATCAAAAAACTTAGTTATTAAATACCGTATCTTTATATCTGGAGGGTCTGAACTAGGTATATAGTCTCCGCTACTTCCTATATTCATTCCCAGGATATACCAACCGGATGTTGATAAGTAGTATTGGCGAGGATAGTTATTGTTACACGTTAGAAAGTGACCTTTAGGGTAAGGACTAGTTTCGCGAATAGTAACTATACAGTCGATACGTGGATTTATATATCTTTCCATCACGAAACCTATGTTTTCAAAATGATAGTTTTTTTCTGCGTTAAAGTAACCATTCGACTATCGACATAACCCTTAGTAGCCACGTCGTGTCCCGCGGTTGGAGGGAACGTAAACTTTGATTCGTCTATTTTCTGCATCGAGTACCCCATCCTCGTCCTCGTTCAACGCCGTTTGAAGTTTGTCTATTTCGTAGTATCTCTAATAACCTCGAAGAAATAGTCTCTATTAACAGCTGCCGAAGGGCTCTCGGGGCTCGCCAGGTTAGTGATTCGTTTATTTTTTGCGTCGAATATATCGCGAGAGTCCATGATCAAGGCATTGTCAAGTTTGGTTTCTAATTCGTTTATACTGAGAAGCTTCGCGTCGACGTATTCTTTATTCGTGGCATCCTTAGGTTGTGTGGGTGATGCAAGGTCCTTGATTCGCTTACTTTTTGCATCGAGCAGTCCATCGGGACCTTCCTTCAAAGCGTAACCGAGTTTGGTCTCCACTTCGTTTATGACGAGAAGCTTCGCGTCGACGTATTCTTTATTCGTCGCATCTTTAGATTGTGCGGGGAATGCCAGATCCTTGATTCGTCTATCTTTCGCGTCGAGTTGACCATCAGCACTTTCCTCCAACGTAGTTTTTAAATTTTTTACATCTGTCAACTGAGAATAAGTCACCGCATCTTCGGGATCAATACCAGCCGCTAGATTAGTTAACCGATTCATTGGCATGTCCGATACAGTTTTTGAATCGACGTAATCCTTAGTCGCCGCATCCATAGATTGTGAGGGAGTTTCGAGATCTTTAATACGTTTCTTTTCAATGTTAAAATGTCCATCCGCATCTTTCTTCAATCCTACGTCGGCTTTAAATTTTTTTACTTCGTTTTCTAATTTGGTAAATTGGGAATAAATTACGACATCTTCGGGTTCTGTAGCAGCTCCGACTTTAGTAAGTCGCTTATTCTGCATGTCGTAATCATGGTTCAGGTCTAATATAAATCCTATACCCGGAACTCCTTTCACATCTCTTTGCGTTCGTTTCAAAGACTGTCCAAATTTATTAATCGGTATTTTGACGATTCTTTTTTTTATATATAAACAAAAGAGAAAAAGAAATGTCTCATTCTGCCTGGTATACAAATCTCTCAAATCTGTTACAATCAAATTTTCTAGAAGTTAAGACGGAGAATGCAACAGATTTAAAAAACGGAGTAAAGTACGTCTTGTCTCCTTCTATAGAATTCAAGGATTTAAAAGGAATTGGTTTTCCCATTTCGAACGAAGATTGGAACGAAGATTCCAAGCATAAGGGTTGGATTTCTCCGTCGGACCCTGAACTACAAAATGTGTTGATAAATCTTAAACGATACATCCGCAAAAAATTAGAAATTCAAACCGATGAGCAGAAATCCGTTTCTTTGACAATGTTCAGTTACCCCAATTACTCGCACCCCGTTTCAATCTGCTACCTATTCTGTCAAAAGGCTGACGACAAGTCGGATAAACCACTCTGTCTTAGAACGTGGGTGTACAACAATATCCACAAAACTAAAGGAAAACTTAACAAAAACGTTATGGAAAAGCATGGGTTTAATTTGCCACCGTGCGGAAGTATGACCTTGACGGAAGGTATTGGTAAAATTAATGCCGTGTATGTTAGCAACAACACTCCCAGAACCGTAAAACTTTGGTGTAACGTAGATTACGGAGCTGTTGAATCTAATACATTCGACGATAAGTTATCTGATAAAGACTTTATGAGTTTGATTTCTGAATAAATTAAAAAACAATGCATATACAAAATTATGATTTCTTCGTTCCAAGTAAAAAACAAAAAAATCACCCATTTCTACCTTCGAACATCAGATGTCTGATTATAGGACCGGCAAATTGTGGAAAGACGAATTTACTGTTTAATTTTATCTTTAACGAGGGTTGGTTGGATTATGACAGATTATACGTGTACAGCAAAACTCGGTGTCAACCAAAATACCGAGCTTTACAGTCTATATTTTCCGAAATTGAGGGAACTCCCGTAAAAACTTTTAAACCTGAGGATGATGAGGAAGGATGGGAAACTGATGGATCAACGCACGATACTGAAAAGTTTGAATTGAAGACACCTCTCAGTTTTACCGACCATTCGACTCCAACAGCGCGAGATTCTGCCAATGTATCCGAATATGCGACTCCGGTTATGCGAACCGAATGCGCATCTACCAGTACAGGGCCGAAAGTCACCCCAGTGCTTTTGGAAATTCAAAACAGACGCATTTCAACACCTCCGGAAATTCCAAATTATCCTACCCTCAGATCCTTGGATAGTCTGTTACCGGGGCAAGTCATAGGGCAAACAGCTAAACATTTCCTGCTCAAATTTTTCGAAAATCCCAAAGAGACCAATCCTGTCTTCGGACTGCAATACGACATGAAAACTGGAGAAATGAGCATCGCTAATAAACCCGTAAAAATATTCGAGAACGACATAGTGGTCGGTTGTAATCAGTATGTGGGAAGACGAGGACTTTGGAGCTTGCTGGTTTTTAAGGATTTGAAAGAGACTTCGTATTCTCCAGATGTCAAGGCATCTTACGCATCTCTTTTGAAAAATACCAACGCCATCTATCAAAACAACGATCTGGGTACTCGAAAACCCAAGTCTAATCGTAGTGCCAAGTATGCAACAATAATAGCTCCTATTTGGAAGGATATAAAAACGAAGAAAAAGGGGGCCGGCATGCTAGAACGGTGGATTACAAGTACTACAATGATCCTAACAACCTGGTCAGCAGATTAAGGCTTTTGCACGGATCCACCCAGGCGGGGCACGATGGTCACAGGAACGAGATGATAAAATTTATACTAGAATTGGAGCAACGATGCATCATCACCGCTCGTGAAAAAAATAATGCCTTTCAGAATTTAAGTTTACAGTGAAAAAAATGTTTGTCTAGTAAAAAAGGAGAGTGATCAAGATGAAGTACTGCGTGAAATGTAAACGCCATACGTCTAACCGATCCGAACCTCCTATTACTTTGATGTCAAAAAATAACAGACGAATGGAAATTGTGTTCTGCGACGTGTGTGGGACCAAAAAGGCTTCCTTCGTCAAGTCTGGAAAAGGAATCGTAAATAAAATCATAGACCACTTACCGGTAGAAGTACATTTGCCCGGATATCAATACTGCGGGCCCAGAAACAAACTAAACGAGAGATTAGCTAGAGGGGACCCTGGAATAAATAAACTGGATGAGGCGTGAAAAGAACACGATATCGCTTACTCGAAAACTCTGATTTAAACGAACGGCACGCTGCCGGCGAAATTCTTACAACTAAAGCTCGAAAAGTACGTAAGGATCCTTCACTCTCTTGGAGAGAAAAATTAGCCGCGGCAATCATCAAAAAAATCATGGGAACAAAACTCAAGCTCGGAATGGGTGGAAAAAAAACGAAATGGATCAACTCGTAAACGAAATCCGGAAAGTGATTGTGCCGAGCCTGAACGATCTATGGCAGGCGGACTTGGTGGAAATGATACCTTACTCTAATGTAAATAAAGGATTTAACTATCTATTGACTTGCATTAATGTTATGTCCAAGTTTTCTTGGGCCATTCCTCTTAAATTTAAAACCGGTCTAAATGTTTCGGAAGCCTTTCAGAAAATACTCGAAGGAACGACACCCCCTAAAAATTTACAAGTTGATTTAGGTAGTGAATTTTACAATAAAGACTTCAAAGCACTCCTTAAGCGTTACAACATCAACATGTACTCTACCCACTCTGAGAAGAAAGCGAGTGTTGTAGAACATTTCAACAGAACGCTGAAAACTCAAATGTGGAAACGATTCACCAGGTAGGGAATGTACCAGTGGATACACATTATCGATGTGTTAGTTTCTCGCTACAATGACACAATTCACTCCACAACTAAACTTTGTATAACCGAGGGGAGTAACCAAACGTCACGAATCGTTGCTGAGAATTAAGTCAAAACAATCGTTGAAAAAACCCAAATTTGCCGTGGGAAATAAAGTCAGAATTTCTAAAGTTAAGAACAATTTTGATAAAGGGTATTTACAAAATTTTACTAACGAAGTTTTCACGATTCACAAAGTGCAAAAAACCGAACCGGTTACTTATCTTTTAAAAGATGAGTCGGGTGAAGCGGTGCTGGGTGGTTTCTACGAACAAGAAATTAAAAAAACCCAAGATCCAGATTTATTTTTAGTACAAAAAGTGCTACGCAGTAAGAAAGATAAAGATGAGAAAATGCTTTATTTCGTAAAATGGAAGGGTTATAACCCCAAGTATGATAGTTTGACGGTTAATATTAGCAGTCTTAAATAAATAAATCCATAAAATTTTTTTTCCTTTTGGAGTATCATTATTTCATCATCGGGCAGAATGAGACCATGTCGAATGATGTGATGGTTGATCATTCGTTTCATGTTTGGATCAAAATACTTTCTACATACGTGACAGTATGTTGGACTGATAATAAACTTTCCTATGCGACATATTTTGTACATTTCTAAATGTGTCTGAATTTCTGCTTTCGAGGTGAATTCTAGCAAACAATTTTTGCACACAAATGTAGAAGAATAGGGAGTCAATCTCTTTATATACATTCCGGGTAATAATTTGTTAGCAGAAGTAAGTGAACAACTTGCGTTCAAGTTTGATTAATCTTGACTTCCCGAGCTCTTTTGTTTTTTGAGCGCGCGACTCTTTTTCATTCTAAAGGCTTGTTTCTCTAGTCTAGCTTTCTTCCGCTCTTCCGTTTCCCGTTCGAGACTCTTTTTCTTACTAATAGCTTGCTTCTCTAATCTAGCTTTTTTCTTCTCTGGACACATCGCAGCCCGTTTTTCCCTTTCCACCATTCTCCTCCTAACTTTTCTCTCATTCTCCCAAATGACAGCATCCTCCAACTTTCTCCTATGGTTCTCTAATAGGATGGTTCGCCGCGCCACTTTCTCCCTCTCCTTAACTTTTTTTGCTTCGTTCAATTCGTCATTTTCTCTCATTCGATATGATAAGAGCAATTGCTCCTCTTTCTCCTCATCGCTCAAAATATCTACGTCCGAATCGAAATCGTCTTCGTATTCTTTCCAAGTACCTGAATCGATGTGACCAATAGCTAACGTATCCGTACCAATATCCAAGATAAAACTTTTATCATCATACGCCGATAGGAGGAATTTTGAAACCTTAACGGTGCTAACTTCGTGTCCCACGCTAGAAATTGTTGACCAAACTCCCTTAGCCGGAAATGTCGGTGGTTTTAAAACTGATTCATAATCCTCGAAGTTCAGGCGTTTTTTCACAAACGCTCTTTGAATCCCTTTAGCTTTTATCTTATTTTCTGTTTTGAGAGAATTTATCGCGTACATTTTCGACCGTAACCCTACAAATCCTACGATTGGTATACCTGCCATCTCATCTTTCATTTTACCTAGAACTAATTTGTTCACATCGGAGAACAGTCGGTGATTGCGGGGATAATTACTCGTGTCGAAACGCTCTCGATCCCGAAGCATATCCTTGTACACATCTTCCGTTTCGATTTGGTAACACAGGCTGTCGGTATCTGTAAATAGGAGCCTGGCCCGATTACTGTACTTGGATGGAATGTACTCGTAATGGAACTCGAACATGAACAATTTTGATAGTTCTAGAATACTGAATCCGGAGTACGTGGGCAGGTCGCAGCAAACGTTCTAGCTCGGCGGTTAATCTGCACCAAGTTTTCATTCAAGATCCTGTAAGAATCCGCGTGAGGTTGGGAGGTGTATTTTACGGCTCTCTTAGCGTTGATGCATAATTTCATGGAGAACCGATTCTGTTTGTTTTCCAAGGTCTTACCGAACACCGAATTATTTAACAACTTAAAGTAATTCTTTTCGAACGGAGTGGTTGATTGTTGTCTTTTAGCGGTATTGAAATCTATATAGTTTTCCATCCAAGGTTTCTGGTTGAAAGCCAAGACCCTTCGGATGTGTTGAAGAACTAATCCATGACGAAGGTAAAATTTCAAATTCCGGTAGTGGAGAACGTACTTCTTCCTTTGCAGAAGATTTGGAGCGAGCTGGGAGGAAGACCTGATCTCGTGATCTATATCTTTAGCTAATTTTTTTGCATAGGGGAAAATGAGATCTTCCCCAATCTCGATATTCTCGGGAGCTAACGGGTAATCGTTATGGGCATCGTGCTGTTTGCTGGGGTACTCAAGATCTACTTCGAGAATGTACCCAATGGCTGCATTGTCTGGCACAGCGTCTACGTCGAAAGCTCTAATTTCGTCCTTCGTCAAGTACTGGAACTCATCGTAGGGGAGAGGAGCGCTCATAGCAAAACCGTACAAGTTGTTCATGTCCAAGTATATGATGTATAGGGAAGTTTCGTAAGGGTTGAAACCGGGCAGGTATTTATTATTAGCTTCAGAAAACCTCTTACATATAAACGAAACCCCGCCACGAATGCCGGAAAATACTAAATTGTGTTTATTGACGTGAGTGAACAGTTCCAATTTCGGTTCGTGCATTCTCAAAAGTGCGGTCCAACTGAAACCCGGGGTAGAGATGTAGTAGCACGGATCTAATTTATTGTTTCGGAGGCACAGCTTTCGGAAATCTTCGAAAATGTCCGCGAGGAGGAAAACGTCGGTCATCTGATAAATCTCGTGGTAGGAACCGAATTTTTTAAGCCATCTTCGAGCTCGCACGTAATCTTTCCCTGCCAATTCCTCTTCTTTCAACTGAGAAAAAAATGCTCCTCGAGATGGGAGATCTTCGTTATCAAAAATGGACATGTCGCTTGCGAATTCGTACGGATAAACACCTTTCCGGGTCAGGAGTTCTATAGCACTCTCTCTAGTCATTCCTTCAACGAACCACGCACATATTAACCCCGGGTCCAAGGCTGCCTCGAGAATCGTGAATCCGTTGGCTTTGCAGTTCGCAACCGCAGTATCTAGGGAAACGTTCAAGAAATTCAAGCTGTCTATAAACTGAAGACTGATCCCGCTCTTTAACCGCGTGATCGTCATACTCTGAAACAGCTCGGTGTTCCGACTGATAACGTCAACCTTTCCCTCGAATATGTGCACAGCGGAAATTAGTAGATGCATATCATAGCCTTTTAAATTATGGAATGCAACAGGGATGGTTTTTCATTCTCGTGCGCTAAGATTACACTGAGAATGAACGGCTCCTCTAAATTTTCCACTAACGTGCCAATGATCTCTAACCTTAATTAGAGGGTGGTTCTTCGAACATACAAATTGGAAGCATTTTCCGCAATAATGGCAGACCTCGGATGAGTCGAAACTAGCTCGCTCGGCTCGGGTGAGATTGAGGGGTTGTACATTTTTCAGTAGATAATTATAAGCTTGCGCCTCTTTCTCCATGCATTTATAAAATATTCCAACGGCGTCTTCTCCCAAGTAGTATTCTCGATTAACAAACTCTCCATTTTAACCTATCACGACATACCCAAAACTGCAAGGTACATGCTGATGAATTTTAGTAACCAAGCTCATCGAAGGACTGGGCTGAACGGCTGAGACGGGACGAAGGAGACACTCAAGGTCAGCTTAGATGATGTGGGGAAGAGGTTTTGTCGGTTGAAATGCCGAAACTGTAAAAAATTTTTCCCGGCTTCTTAAATCGGAGAGCTTGCGCGGGATTAATCTTGATGCACTCGTTTCGGTGGGTGGTGAGCATCCATTATTTCCCAAATGCCGCGAAACAGTTTCGACAATAAAACTTTGCGTTAGTGCCCGAACCTCGATAACGTAAAAACGCAGTGACATCCGTTATGGCGCAGTTGTGGGTCTTGTCCTCGGAGGTTAACAAGAGAAGATCGATGGCCTTTCCGTCTAGATTCTTAGAAATTCTGAGTGGGTGCAACCCCTCTTTTTCATTAAATCCGATGACGTTGATAGAAAGATTGTTAGCTTTTTCAAATTTACAGATTTCACTGAGCTTTGTTGGGTAGGACAGAGAGCTGACATCGAGTGATTCTTCAAACTCTTTGTAGTCTTCGGGCTTAACGCTGGTTAGTCCCCAACGCACCGCTAATACCAAGTACACAAAGCACTTTTGATCGTTTACATTTTTTACATTCACAATCATGCCCTCCTTAGGTTTGAGAGTGTACGGTAGAGGAATGTATGACAAAGCTCGCAGCGGTTGGTACTCTGCCGCTTTGATAATTTAGTTGGTTATGCGGGATATAGTCCAACCACTCCCCCCTTTGGCAAAACTGTCGATCGTCTCCTGGATTTTTCGAACGCCTCATCTAACAAAGTAGGAACATCGTTCAGATTATACAGCTCGGTGTAGTGGGACCAAAAATATGTTTCGATAAACGTTGGATCCTTAAAGAACTCAACGCATAAGTACAAGTGTACCTTACAATTGACCATCTGGTCCAGGCAAACTATCAGTAACGCGTGTATGGCCGTACGCAACGATACAAATAATGGTAGAGGATCATCAAAATTCTCGGATATTGTCATTTCATATTGTCGATGGCAAAGTGCCAGCATTCGGGTCAGATTACATTCCCTGAAACAATCGGGAAGTTGATCTTCGAAACATGCACATTCTTCATTGTCGAACGGATGTTGCGAGCGAAGATGGTTTAGTAATTGGTTTTGCGTAGGGAAAGTTTCCCTACAATATATACAAGTGAAAATTGTTTTGGTTTCCATTCAAAAAAATATTTATCCTTTTTATTATACTGGGGAAAAAACTTTCACAGTTTTAAAACCTTACAACCAATCCTTACACGTTCTTTAGAAACCATTTATTTTTTGAAAATGTTATTAGGTTTAATTTTTTTAACGTGAAAATTGCTCTCCTTCTCCCCATATAGCCAAACCTTAACACTACCTCTTAAATTTTTGAACAGCAAAATTTGAAACCATCAAAATTATTTAGCTTCATTTAAATTTTGAATATTTTTTAAGTTTTATTTGTTTACGTGCTGTTTGCTGTTGTTTAAACAGTAAATAATGAGATTACGACAGTGCAAAAGCAAAAATTAAAAGCATGTGTACAAGTGAAACATAAAACAAGTTTAAAATAACATGGTCAAATGAATTGAAATAGGTAGGGCAGGTGGGTCACAACTGCATTACCACCAAGGTCATACCTACCAGGAACACAATGATACTCGAATATGGATCCGGAAATGAACCCATTTTTTAGTTATTTTTTAGTTTATTTTAAGTGGTCAATAAAATAACGCAATAAGAAAAATCTTCATTTTTTTTATTGTTGTCATACTCAGTATTCAATGTACGGGGTTACATTAAGGTAAACCAAATTTCAAACCGTTTCGCTGTAGGACCGACGGTTCAAAAGTTATGGCTATTTGTAGGTACACAAATTTTGGGGGTGGGCCAAAAAATATTAACCGGCTTAAGTACAAACAAGAGTGGCATGTGGGGTTGCTGGAAGGGGGCCAAATTTCAAACCGTTTCGCTGTAGGACCAACGGTTTAAAAGTTATACCTATTTGAAGGTACACAAATTTTGGGGGTGGGCCAAAAAAATTTGTTGACAGGGTTAACAAAAAGTGCGAGGAGGATACGGGATCGTTGGAATGGGGCCAAATTTCAAACCGTTTCGCTGTAGGACCGACAGTTCAAAAGTTATAGCTATTTGAAGGTACACAAATTTTGGGGGTGGGCCAAAACGAAATTTTTGACAGGGTTAACCAAAAGTGCGAGGGGGATAGGGAGTTGTTGGAATGTGGCCAAATTTCAAACCGTTTCGCTGTACGACCAACGGTTTAAACATTATGGCTATTTGAAGGTACACAAATTTTGGGGTGGGCCAAAAAAAATTTTTAACAGGATCAAGTTAAAGCTGGAGTGGCAT
Source organism: Lithobius niger (assembly GCA_023313725.1). Lineage (NCBI taxonomy): Eukaryota > Metazoa > Arthropoda > Chilopoda > Lithobiomorpha > Lithobiidae > Lithobius > Lithobius niger. Next base: position 82,926 of record JAHWFP010063702.1, read on the forward strand.
GTGGGGTTGTTTGAAGGGGTTATTATTTAGAAGTTATTTTAGAAGTTAGAAGTTAGAAGTTTTAGAAGTTAGGACCATTTTAAGGAATTTCGGAAAATTCCGGAAAATTAAGGAAAATATATGTTAAACCTAAAATAACCTTTGGTTCCTGTAACCTAATTTTTTGTTAAACCAAACAAAATCAACCACTTTTTAAACTTAATAAATCACCTTACAAAGTTTGATCTTTGTAAAAAAAACTTCTTATTTTACAAACAAATTTCGGAATTTCGGAAAATTTCAAATTTCGGAAAATTTCGGAAAATGTATGTTAAACCTAAAAAAAAACCTTTGCTTCCTGTAACCTAATTTTTGTCAAACCAAACAAAATCAACCATTTTTTTTACTTAATAAATCACATTACAAAGTTTGATCTTTGTAAAAAAAAACTTATTTTACAAACAAATTTTAAACTCTTAATAAATTTAAAACTAAATTATTTAATATATATTTACTCACTCCAGCCCACGTTGAATCTAGCATCGGCCTTGAACACGAACACAATATCCAGTTTTGCACCAACTTGAATCGTCAGTAATCTGACATTTTAATTCATTATTCATTCGTATTTATACACGCTGAGGAGCGACTTTTCATCATGAAACTTAAATTGAAATGGTTATACGCATGCGTAGTCAGCTCCACGACGCATGATCGGGAAATTTTGGCTGATGAAATATCCAGAAAATCCATTTTTATAACTCTAGCATCATCAGGAACTTTCTATTACATACAGGGTACACCTAAACCTTACAAAAGCAATCGATCAACTATTTTTTTTAGCTGTGCACCTTGCATATACGCTTTAACACAACCATTACATCAGAAATCACAACCAAAAACTTGTCCAACCAGATATAATTTCCGTTTATTAATGCTCTGGCTGAAATCAGGTTTTCTTATTGCCTTCTGGTTCCGACAATGACGGGTAACACCAGCGACAGCGATGAACATCAGAAAAAAAAAAGAATTTGCACGTTTTGTTAACAATCTAAATGAAAACAATTGCAACACAATGCAAGAATACCCCCCTATTGCTGGCAAACGGTAAAAATTGACACATTTAGAGATAATATATTCGTGTGGTGAACATTTTCCGACCAGCCAACGTGTCATAGTATGATACAGAATCGTGTCACTGAAAACTTGTTTCAAATGCATGAAATTGTACGTTGTAATTTCGTTGTGTATTCAGTAATCATCTATTTAAATAACTGATTTACAATTAAAAGCACTTCTCCATCGAAATACATGTATGTTAACAGTTAATTTAATGATTTTGAGAGGCATAGAGTATGTGGCGAAGTGGCTGAGGCTGATGATGCGCTTAGTTCTAATATCAGATTGCCGGTTTGAACCTGAGTCTTCCTTTTTTTTTAAACCTATTTTAAATTAACTGTAACATAATCTTACCTTTATTTTTTCTAATTTTTTAATTAATTACTTTTTTTTCTTTTTTTAAATGCTTTCGTATTTTTTTCAATAGTTGCTAAATTTTTGCCAGATGAACAAAGATATTTAGAGGGAAAAAAGCCATAACCTCCTCCCCATTTTTTCCCCTGGGTTTGTATACCCCAGGTTTTTTAGATGTGAATCGACAGCTCAATCGCTTTATACTACTGATACTTGCATGTGGTGCGAGGACAGAAGACATAAAAAAAGCAAATCAGTCGTGAGCTGGCTCTTTTGTGTTCGAAAAACATTTGTGCCAACTATTTATTGGAGTCAAATTATTGTTTTTGCTGGCAAAAGAGCCAGCTCATTTGTTTTTATCTGCTGCCCTCACACCATACACGATCATCAGCTATTGTAGGGTGAGTGTATGAGTTTCAATTTGGTCTGAAATTTGTGTTGAATATACTTACTAAGTATATTGAACAGGTAAGGGTCAATAGACTTAGGAAACTCACTGCATAGGTGAGTAAAAACATTACCCATCGAAGACAACCAATATAATACCATTACCTGCAAACACTTGTATTAAGAATGAATTCTGTATAACATTCTTCAACACACTTTGCATTAGCTTTGCTCGAAATGCACAAATGCCCAGGTCTGTTGACTAAACTAACCTGAAATACACACAACAAACAGTTATTTTAACCTTCATTTCGGGTATTCTTCAGTTTTCTGTAGGCTTTACAACTACTGTAATGCTCAACTCTCCTAACAACATGAAAGCTAACTCATCATAAGTCTAGATAGATAACAAAAGATGCTGATCTGACAATAAAATCGTTATTCAGCTTCTTGCCTCCGCTAATCCCTGATAAGAGATCAAATAATAATGAGTCACGCAATTCCAGAAGTAAATGACGTCATTAAGAACTGAGCTTTATTAGATTATAATTTCTCACCTTGTCTTCCATTGTCATCCATTTTGGATTACCAGCGGCCATTTTGAATTTTTTATTGGTTGGTGGCCATCTTTGTTTTGATTGTTTGGTGGTCATCTTGGATAGCGGCCATCTTTTTTTTTTATTTATGGAGGGCAATTTGTTTTGGCGGCCATCTTGTTGTTTTGGTGCCTCACAAGAATTGATCTTTATCTCAGAGAGTATTTTTTGTTCACATACTAAGGCAGTGGCCACGCTCGAAACTTTGTTCAAGGGCTTATCATATCAATGAGGGGTTGAGGCCTTAACCAGCTGCGCTACACTCACATGATGATAGAGATAGCTTAATGATAGGTCTTAAAGATAAGGTGCCAAGAAGAGGAGAGAGGATGACATCACATGACCTCGAAGGAGCCATAATGCAATTTGGGTGATCAAAGGGGATGACATCACTAGCCTCACTACAAGGCTCCAGTAAATAAATTTTATTTTATTTTATGACCAAAGCCAACTTGAAGGAGTAGCAACCCAAGGCATTGAGGCAAAGCAAAGTTAAAGGGATTGTATGAAAACAAGTCTGGGCAAGCATAGAAGCTAGGCAGCAAAGCCTAAGTGTAGGGTAGGGGGCAGCAAGGTAGTAGGCAAAGTCAAATAAAAGGGGTGATAGCTGAAATAGGTGAAAGCAAAACAAAAAAGGGTAGTCAACCTAAAGGGGTGCTAACTAATGCATTTAGGCGGAGCCAATTTAAAAGGGGAACAGGAAAACAAATCTGGGCAAGCATAGGAGGTAAGCGGCAAAGCCTAAGTGTAGTGGGGCAGCAAGCTAATGCATTGAGGCTGAGCCAAATTAAAGAGATAGCAATCCAAGGCATTGAGGCAAAGCATAATTAAAGGTACAGGACGAAAACAAGTATAGCATTTAGGCAGCTAAACATAAGTGTAGGGGCAGCAAGCTAGTAGGCAAAGCTAAATTGAAGGGGGTGCTAGCTACTGCATTGAGCCAAAGGGAAATTAAATGAGTGCTAACTAATGCTTTAAGTGGAAAAATAATAATGCTTAGCAAAATTAAAGAGGGTAGTAACGAGTGTATTGAGGCATGACGTCACAAAGACATGTTGAGACATGCAGGGGTAAGGGGTTGCATCACGGCAAAGCCAGCCTAAAAGGGCAGACAAGTTAAAGTCTTGTCCCGATCAAATTCTGTCATTTTGAGTCAACCATGGATAGACTTCAGTTCGATTTTCTGGTGCGTGCCATTTTTATGCTGGTGATGTAGGATTTTGCAAATATGAATTTTATTCTGACAAGGCAACTGTTTTTAACTCGTAAAAACAATTCGTCAGCAGATTACTAGTGGTCATGGCTGCCAAGCTGAAAATACTTTATTTTAATGCTCGAGTGACAGGTAGTTTAGGAGGTGTCGATGGCTTAAAGAAGGCAAGCGGGTGTTCTTTAGAAAAAAACTTTGACTTTCTTCGAGGTGAAAGAACTTATACTTTACGTAAGCCATTGAGAAAAAAACTTTCCAACAAACAAAACCATTTCATGGGTATCAATTATTTGTAACATGCAAATCTGGTTGTTGTTGAATCACTAGCTAAATGCAACCAAAACTTTGAACATTAACTAACAGTAATTGATGTGTTCTCAAAATATGCTTGGGTAGTACAATTAAAAAAAGAAATCAATTACCATGTTGAGAGCCTTTCAGTCTATTTTTGAAGAGGGGCGTAAGCCTAGCAAACTGAAAATGGATATGGGTGGCGAATTTGAAAGCAGAGTGTTAACCAATTTCTTTAAGAAAAATAATATTATCTTTTACACTGCAAAAGGGGAGAAAAAAGCGGCGGTCATCGAACGTTTTAATAAACTGCTGAAATCTGGCATGTGGAGGTATTTTACGCACAAAAAAAACTTTGTGTTGCACAAAAGTGTTGAAAGACTTTGTTCGTTCTTACAACTGCACCCCCCACAAGATTATTGGAATGAGTTGTATCGACATCAACGAGAACAACTAGGCAGACGTGCACGAGTGCTTGTACGGTGAGCACCTGAAGAAAGGAAGTACCCCGAACTGCAAATATCAGGTAGGCGACACTGTCAGAATCAGTGCGCTCAACCAGATGTTAAAGAAAGGTTATCTCCCAAACTGGACCGCAGAAGTGTTAACCATCATTAGCAAACTACCTAGAAGGCGTCCCATATACAGGGTCAAAGATTCTAATGGAGAGGTGATTCTAGGCACTTTTTACAAGCAAGAATTACAAAATTCAAAAGTGACAAAAGACCAGCTGTACATTATTGAAAGAGTTTCGAAGCATGAAAAACATAACGGAGTCAACCAGGTTCTCTTCAAGTGGAATAGACTACCAAAGTCTATGAACTGGTGGATAACAGCTTCGTCCTCGGTAACAACATGATGGATAGCTTTTACGTTATTCTACCTTCCTACCTTAAAATTGGAGGCACAATGTCCCCTTACATCACTCCTCTCCCCTACACTTTAGAGTTGAGTGAAAAATGGGAAGTTGCACTAACAGAAATGTTCATCCCGCATTCCTGGTTCAATACTGATGAGTCAAACAACTCGCTTGAATGCTATGAAGGTGACAGGGAGGGAGGCATGCCGCTTTCAAGTACAACTATAGTACTGTCTCGGTCGAGACCAACAATTAGTGGAATTACAACAGGGCAATCGATCAGCCTGGAAATAAGACACTAGTATTTTCGCACGTGAGTTCAAGCACTACAAAACTCTTCATTCATCGGAAGCAAAACTACCAGTAGGCTATTACGAGACTGTTAAAGTCATCATCGATGCTATCCACTATTCGTTGTCAGAATTTGCTCAACAAAACACAAAAATTAGGAAAAACTTTAATTGAACACTCACAGTCGAAACTCAAAAAGATGCCTATCTCTGGCTGAACGAAAATTTGGCTCAAATGATGGGCTTTTCAATTAGTATTTAAATGGTCACGTCAATGGCACTTATTCTGCCGATGTAAAGAATGGTATGTACAGGTGTGGTAGTCTACATAGATATATTTTACCGCAGATTATTGGAGACACTCAGGCTCAGGTGTTGACGTGTTTTCCCCCTCTACTGAAACCCAGGTAATCTAACGGTGTTCAGATTCGCAACCCCCGAATACGTAACGATATCACATAACAGCACCCTCTATTGCCATCGATATCCGAAGTGATCAGGATGAACCGATAGTATTTCAGCAAGGTAAAGTGCTCTGCAAGCTTCATTACAGACCCAGCTTCACATGAGTCAACATGGCTACCCTGTTTGCCTTCATTCCCAATATCTATGTCAAATATTGCCTCGAGCAGGTCTATTATAGAGGGACCAGTCTCGAATGAGGGGATGGCATAGGTAGCATCTTCAGTCGGCTGTTTCGGTTTGCCATGCTCCTAATAAAACGCGGGGCGGGCCATGTAGGACAAGCACTTTTTAGAACAGCAGCCAATGTTGCGCTCGACGTTGCTGCTGGATCGGATATTAAAGGGAGCGCTAAAAACATTTAAAATCCATAGGGCACCGCCTAGTGGGAGATTTAGCCGGCTATATAAAAGGCAAGGTAGGAGGTTAGAGAGAGGTTAGAGAGGGGTTAAGAGGAAGCACACGCACACAACTCGTCAGTCTAAGCACAGACGTCCTACAGCAAAGTACGACAAGTACGAAGGCGCTACCACACCAGAAGTTTGCCGAATGTTGCAAGAGTGAGCACAATTTATTTGCAGTGCCTGCCACACAGACTCATATACAGAAGGGATCATGGGTTAGTTATCTACCGATGGCAAATATTACCGACACGGGACCTATCAAGTTCCATGTCCCTGAATCAGCAGAAGCCATCGATTTGAGGAACACTCGGTTATACGTACGTGCCAAAATTACGGAAGCTGATGGAACAGACCTCGACACCGACAGTGCAGTGGTCCCGTGCAATTTATTTTTTACTCGCTTTTAAGTCAAATCAATGCCACATTGTCCGACGGACTCATTAGCGGTGGCAGCAACACTTATCCCTAAAGAGCCTACCTTGAAACTTTAGTAAATCATGGAGAAGAGGCCAAGAAAAGCTGGATCGCAGCCGAATTATGGGCAGACCACACACCGGGAAGACTCGACACGATGAACACAATACCACCAGCTGCCAGGGCTCAAGTTAATGCAGGATGGAATGCTCGCCATGGAATCTTGGCAAATTTATTCAGTTTTGAAATGAAAAGAGGTCTTCACATTGATCTGTTCCATCAAGACAGGTTCATGCTCAACAACACGAATTTGAGATTCCGATTCCTGAGAAGCCCTAATGCCTTCAGTCTAATGTTGCGAGAGCAAGGTGCAGCATATAAAGTCGAAATTCAGGAAGCCAGCCTAAGTATTCTAAAAGCCACTTTGTCAACACCGTCCAAATTGCTTTTTGTCAAACTTTACGGTCGGCTACAGCGAAATATCCCCTCAACAGAGTCGAAGTGAGGACTTTCTCCATTGGTTCCAGCACACTCATCATCAACAAGGACAATATTTTCTTGGGATCTTTACCTCGACAGATGATCCTAGGAGCAGCCACTGTTGATGGGGAGCAGCCACTGTTCAAACCATTGGAACCACATTTTGCAGAAAACCGCTACATCGAAAGTTATCTTACCATGTTCAGTTGTCTGGAAAAAGGAAGTAATGATAGCACCCTCGAAGCTTACCCCGAGGTTTTACACTGTGGATGTACGATTTCACAGCTGACTTTTGTTGTTTGGACCATCTTAACCTCGTCAAGCAGGGAAATTTAAGGGTTTAATTACGATTCAGAGTTGGTTTGCTAGTTGAGGTAAACTGTATCATCTTGGGCGAGTTTGATAATGTGCCAGAAACTGATCATAACGTTATGTTCGATCATAACTCATAATGGATACTCGTGAGATTGAAGCAAGTCTAAAGAGCTGTACCACAACAAACAGATTTTACACTGGTGTGTCTCTAAGTGATTTACTGCCCGTATCTTTAAATCAGTTCCCTGCAGTGATCATGTCCAACACGGACGATAGCACTCAAACTGGAATGCATTGGGTAGCAATTTATTTTGCCGGCAAGGACAAAATAATGTGCAGAATTTTTCGATTCCTATTGAAGGACCCACGATTACTATTCACATTATTTTGTCGACTTAGAAGAAATTGGCCAAGATGAATTCATAATACTGCTCCAGTTCAAGGAAAGAAAAGTTGGGCCTGTGGTGCACACTGTTTGTTTTATTTAAAGTTACGAGCAAACTATGTTTCGATGAACACGATTGTAAATAATTACTATACGAAAAATCGTACTGATAATGATACAATTGTTGTTAGATATACTCATGTTACTCATTGTATTCCTAATTATTGCAAAAAGTTCAAACTTTTATACCAATTGTCAAATAAAATACAAAAAAAATATATTTGGTCTCAAGTGATTTTAGTTCAATCTAATGTTTTTTTTATATACAGTAATGTTTACATTTAATATTTCTGCCAACGTTTAAACACTTTGGCATAGGATTTTTCTTTTGTGAACGTAGCCTCTATTTGATACTGTCTGATGGAGTTGACACTCACTTGACTCTAGGAGAAGACAATACTTGCTTCTTGCGACGAGACCGTGTACTTTTATCCAGGGCTTCTACCTGCCAACCTATTGGTCTTTCACCACCACCGGGGGTTTGTGTTGTCTTATGTTGCCCCTGGATGGTGCTACCATCCATGACAAGCATACAGGCAGCTGATGACAAGCATACAGGCGATTTGGACTGGTGCTACCATCCAGTCCAAATCGCCTGTATGCTCGTCATCAGCTGACACCTTGGTAATAAAAGCAATTGAAACTGACAAGCCAAGGTCAGTCATACAGTATTCCTTGTCTAGTGTCGATCTTTCCTCCGTAGTATAACAGGCTTATTCAGTTCACTTCAAAATGGCGACGGGACGGGATCAGGAAATTCAGCAAACCTAAAGCTGACAATGAAGATAAAACACAATTTTTTTTTGGAAAGGCAGTTCAAAATTCTATAACTTGGGCTTATCTTACTCACATGTACTTTTCTCACATTATCAGTAGTTTTCTGGGGCAGCAGGATAGATTGGTGATAGTAAGGGAAAAGTGTGGATTAAGTCTCAGAATTTAATTGGGAAGCCATCGTCGTATACGGCGAGTGAAAGTGGGCTGGCACGAAGGAATCTAGTCAGCTGCGCGACCCATTACGAACAGCTGTGTTCAAGGTCAAACGAAGTCGAGTCGAACGAAGAAAACACTCGTAACATAAATTCAGCAGTGAGCAGATTAGGAAAAAATTTCGTGAAAAATTATCGGGAATTTATCTATGTTATTTATAGCATTCTGGCCGCTACTAGTCCATTTTGGTTTGTGCAACACGTCCACATTTATGCAATTTGAAGCCTATAATAGTAAAGATGATTGGTCTCATTATACTGAACGACTTGATAACTATTTTACAGCGCATGATGTTGATGCTGCAAAACATGTACCGATGTTATTGTCCTTGTTGATCGCCGCAAATTATAAATTGGTTAACAGTTTATGTAGTCCGGTACTCCCTAGTACTAAGACGTATGAGAATTTATGTAAGCTAATGAAAGATTGCCTTGACCCGACTTAAGATTGTGAAGCGCTGTTGGTTTTGGAAACAGGATCAAGGGGAGTCCGAAAGTGTTCAAGAATATATGTCTGAATTGAAAACTTTGTCGAAACATTGTAATTTTGGCACATATTTAGATTATGTATTAAGGGATAAATTCAAGTTGCATCCAAGATAAGGCCACTATACGTAATTGTTTGGGGGAAGCAGGTTTAACTTGGGCAAAGGCCAAAGAGTTTGCTATTAGCATGGAAGCTGCGCATGGAGTGTTTCTGAAATGGAGAAGGTGTATAAAATGAAATTTAAAAAAAAATATCAGCCTGATCGTAAAATTAAAACGGCTCAAATCCAAGCAATAAATGTAAAATATACATGCTGTGGTAGGAAAAATCATGAAAAATGTCAGTGTCGTTTTAAAGACAAATTACGTTTCACCAGTTGCTTAAAGGGGCATCTCTCCTCGATTTGTAAGGTGGGAGGAGGGCTGAGGAGGCCTAGAAAAGAAAATTTTGTAAAAGATAGGCTAACCACAAGTGACTCTGAATGTGAAAGTGGATCAGAGAATCACTCAGAGGTGCATACAATTGTAACCATAGGTGCAGTCCGAAAGGGGACGTGGCAAACTTGGGTTAAAGTAAACAATGAAGATTTTTTGTTCAATGTTGATTCAGGTACTGAATGGAGTATCATTACCGAAAAATGGTTTACAAAGCACTTGAAAGGAGTAGAATTAAAGAAAGCAAACATTGTTTTGAAAGATTATTCCAAGCAGGATTTTAAGCCCTGTGGTATAGCTCAACTTTCAGTATGCTTTTTAGGTAAGACTTTAAATTTACAAGCAATTGTCAGCCCTATAAGTAATGTGCCACTTTTTGGCCAGGACTGGATTGAGGTTTTTGGAATGGACTGGAGACAGTTTTTTTAAGTGAACCAGGGTAAGATAACTCAAAGGTTATGTAAAATCAATGTCTGAAGATGATGACCTTGTTAAAAGGTTTCCAGAATTATTTAAGCCAGGTTTAGGAAAACTTACAGAGTTTAAGGCACATGTTATTTTGAAGCCCAACTGTGTACCTAAATACTGTAAACCAAGACCCGTTCCCCTAGCTTTAAGAGATGAGGTTGTGAAAGATATTGTTAGGGTCATGAGTTTGAAACAAATTGATAACATTCCTGTTTTGCCTTTGCAGCTAGACAATTGTACTAAGCAGGACCCTTTTCTTTCCAATGTGTTGTTGTATACCAGGTTGGGTTGGCCAGAAAAAGACAAAGTTGGTTAAAATTAAAACCATTTGTAAGTAGGCAGAATGAATTAAGTATAGAGCAAAATTGTTTATTTAGGGCGAGCCGAGCTGTTATTTGTAAGGTTTTAAGAATGCAAATCCTTAAAGAACTACATCTTGGACATTGCGGTTTAGCCTGTATGAAAGCTTTGGCTTGTTCTCATGTTTGGTGGTCTAAGCTAGACCACGAACTGGAACTTTTGGTAAAATCATGTGACAGTTGATAACAAGACTGAGAAGAGAATAAACAAGCTCCAAGTCAGTATGGCCTTGGCCTCATGCATGTTGGGACAGGTTGCACGCAGGTTTTTGTGAAATTAAGGGAAGAATCCATCTAGTTGTGAAATGTGCAGTTTCTAAATGGCCAGAAATCTTTTATTTGACTTCTACTACTTCCGAGAGCACCATTAAAGAGTTACGAAACATATTCGTTAGCGAGGGGCTACCGCTGATTTTCGTTACGGACAATGGCCCGCAGTGGACCAGTTCCAGTTTTGCAACTTTCATGAAAGATAATGGTATTGAACACATAACTGGTGTTCCGTACAATCCTCTTCCACAAATGGTTTAGCAGAAAATTTAGTACGTAACTTTAAGCAGGTGCTTCATACGAGCAAGCGCTGGGTAGATTCTAACTCACGTATCGCGTCACGCCACATACAAAAAATGAAGAGAAGCCATGTGTCCTCCTGAAGGGGAGAGTCCTACAAACCGCTTTGGACCTATTAAAACCAAATTTGTGAAAGACTGTTGAAAAGCAGCAGTTTTCTCAAATTAAACCATACGTACATAAACCAAGAAAACCAACGTTTGTACCTGGAAATGTCGTCTAGGCTAGAGACTTCAGACCACATGCTTGGCATAACTGGCTAAAATGTACTGTCGTCGCTTCTGAAAATCACGGGATTTAACGGGTCGCGCCTTGCGATACTCCCTGCGAACAGTGGTGCCGCCACTTCTCACAGTTGAAGTTAGCCACTCCAATGCGAATGCCAGCTGAGAAAGTGCAGAATTCTCTTGAATCAGAGCTTAGGGTCTCTGCATATGCTCAGCATTCTGTACCTTTATAGAGTCAATCAACAGCACTTTTTCACGTGATTCAAGGTTTCCTTCGAGAAGAAGTTTGGGAATGAGTTTTCTTCCAAAGATGCCAGTAACGCCAGGAGTTCTTCAATGGTCTCAAGTGTTTGGACGTCAATCCACACCTACCAAGCAGCAAGGTGCCAAATCTTCACCTGATTCTAGTAGGAAGCATCAATCACCTGTGATGGGTGCTACGCCACCTGTTCTGGGTGCTACATGTTCACCTCCTGATGGGAGGCACATCATGTTCTCCTCCTGTAGTGGGAGGTTCAGCATGTTCTCCTCCTGTAGTGGGAGGCTCACCATGTTCTACTTCTGTAGTGGGATTCCCAACTCGTCACTACAAGAGAAGACAGCCATCTGGTTCTCCGCCTGCAGTTGAACCATCATTAAATCTTTCCCGGTCCAAAAGAATAAGGAAAGTCCCACAGAGGCTAGACCTGTGTGACTGGCAACATCTATTGAATTAGCTTTAGTTTTTTTTTCTTGTGAAAAGTTTTTTTAAATCGAAGTTTTTTTCTGAAAAGAAAAGAATTTTGTACATAATGTAAATCGCAAAGAGGATTTATTTTGTTGCATGTTAAAAAAAAATGTTTTGGATTGTTATACAAAGAGAATTTACTGTATTCTAAAAGAGTCTTTCCACATCTAGAAAAGATTGTAAAGTGTGGAAAAGATTTTTTATGGAGGTGGGGGGGGGGGAGACTGTGGTGTCTTACTTTCACCCTGGATGGGGCTACCATCTAGTCCAAATCGCCTGTATGCTTGTCATCAACTAACACCTTGGTAAGCTGATCTATTGATAATAAAAGCATTTGAAATTGCCAAGGTCAGTCATACAGTATTCCTTGCCTAGTGTCTATCTTTCCTCCATAGTACAATAGGCTTACTCAGTTCACTTCAGTGTAAGTAAATCTTTAACGAGCTCGGCAATGTTTGACCTGCTACAATTTTGTTCAAATACAAGATTTCACCCCGGGGAGACCAAGATAAAATTTCGTAATGGACTTTGATTATGTTAATAATGTCTTTAACGGCGATTGAATCTTCAGGCAAACAGTTTTTAGAATTTTTTTTCAATTTTATCACCAGTTACTAGAAAATCCTCGTCTTCATCCTCAGATGAAACTGACGATGGAGTTGGTGGGACTAAAGGATGAGCTGAAGCGACCTCTGTTGGTGTACCCAAACTAGTAATTGCTGCCGATGGAATATCGGTCGGCCGTGCACGCTGATAAATGAGATATTCCTGCAAGGCCTGCTGATACAGACAGGATTTAGCACTGGGATCCAATGTGTCATTATGATGTAATTTCGAGATTTCTGTTTCAAGTGAGGCTACTGCCACTCCATATGGAAGGGGTTTTGGTGCTAGTAAGGTAGAGCCAACACGATTGATGGGGACCAGAGCTAATTTTTACATGTTAGCCATTATGAACGCAAACCAAGAATACCACCAAAAACTGGAGACTCCGATAAAGTCTCCCTGCTGGTTAAGAATGGGGTGTTTCTTGGTCAAGTTCACTCGACGATCAGTCAGTTTACGCATTTGATGTTTGTATTTAACTAATCGTCGCTTTTGGCTAGGTGTCAAATTAACATTCCCTTGCAGTACATTTTGACAACATTCACATAATGAGTAAACAACATCTTTACTCCCAGCTTGAAGTATTGTTTTTCGGTGTTATGGCGTAGCTTTCAATAAAAGCTTTAGCACTGCTGCTGTTTGCCATAAACGAGCAGAGTGACCCATGTTGCACTGTCCGGTGTCTACCTGTCAAATGACTAGATCTGTTGAGTTTATTGGTAATATAGGTATTTACTGGAGGTTGGGCTAAATCAATAAAGTTCTCTAGATCTAAAACAAATGAAGCTACTGCATACATTACTACGAAACTCAAGGTAATGAATAAGGCAATTTTTTATGCTGGTAGAGTGAGACTCTACTACTACTACTTTCCGACATAGATATATTGCTGCTAGTGTGGTAGTATCCCCGTTTGCAATCTACGTCATTCTGGTGTGCCTTGCATGAAATCAGCCATTAAATAACCTGCGCTGTTGCAGCAGCGTGGGCTTCCATTAGAAATTTACTCTCTCCAGGAAATACTTGTCGTGTCAAATGAACAATTTGTGACTGTTCTCTAGGGTTTTTAAAGAGACTAATGCGAGTGTTGCAAAATTATTTACTACAGGTACTCATCATCGAAATCTAACGGTAATTTTTATGGCACAAAACTTGTTCTTTAAAAGTAAAGAGAGTAGAACGATAAGTTTAAACGCACACTACCTTATCCTCTTTAAAAACGCTAGAGAACAGTCACAAATTGTTCATTTGGCATGAGAAGTATATCCAGGAGAGAGTAAATTTCTAATGGAAGCTTACGCCGATGCAACAGTGCAGGCTCAAGGGTATTTAATGGTTGATTTCATGCAAGGCACTTTACCTTGCTGAAATACTATTGGTTCACCATGATCGCTTTGAATATCAATGGCAATAGAGGGGGGGGGGATTGAGGCTTAATGGCGCGTCGACAACTTGGTCATTAGCGCCAACCTCAATAGAGGGCAATAGAGGGAATGCTGTGGCGTGATATCGTTGCGTAGTCAGGGGTTGTGAATCTGAACACTATTAGATTATCTGGGTTTTCATAATGTGGGATAACGCGTAACACTTGAGCCTGAGTGTCACCAATAATCTGTGGTAAATTAATTTCCGTGTAGACTACCGCGCTGTACATACCATTCTTTACATCGGCAGAATAAGTGCCATTGACCTGACCCTTTAAATACTGAATGGAAAATCCCATCATTTAATCCACATTTCGTTCAGCCAGAGTTAGGGATCTTTTTCAGTTTCCATTGTGAGTGTGCCATTAAAGTTTTTCCTAATTTTTATGTTTTGCTGAGCAAGTTCTGACAACGAATTGTGGATAGCAATGATGATGTCTTTAACAGTCTCGTTAGTGCCTACTTGAAGCTTTGCTTTCGAGGAATGAAGAGTTTTTGTAGTGTTTGAACTCACGTGCGAAAATACTCGTATCGTATTTCCAGGCTGATTGATTGCCCTGTTGTAATTCCACAAATTGTAGGTCTCGACCGAGGCAGTACCGAGGCCTTCTAGGTATTCTGCTAACGATGGTAAACACTTCTTCGGTCCAGTTTGGGAGATAACCTTTCTTGAACACTTGCTTGAGCTTACTGTTTCTGACAGTGTCTCCTATCTGATATTTATAGTTCGGGCTGCTTCCTTTCTTCAGGAGCTCACCATACAAGCGCTTGTGCATATCTGCCTCGTTGTCCTCGTTGCCTTCGATGACTTCATCCCAATACTCTTGTGGGGGGTGCGGTTGTAAGAACGAACAAAGTCTTTCAACTCTTTTCTGTAACACAAAGTTTTATTGTGCGTAAAATACCTTCACATGCGATGCAGTGTAAAAGATAATATTATTATTCTTAAAGAAATCGGCTAACACTCTGCTTTCAATTTCGCCACCCATATCCGTGTTCAGGTTGCAAGGCTTACGCCCCTCTTTTAAAATGGACCTTTAATTTCCCTTTGGCTCAATACAGTAGCTAGCATCCCCTCCGATAAAGTCTACTAGCTTGCTGCCCCTACACTTAGGCTTTGCTGCCTAGATCCTATGCTTGCTTTCATCCTGCCCTTTTAATTATGCTTTGCCTTATTGCCTTGGGTTGCTACCCCTTTAATTTGGCTCAGCCTCAATGCATTAACTTGCTGCCCCCAACACTTAGGCTATGCTGCCTACCTCCTATGCTTACCCAAACCTGTGTTCATGTTGCCCCTTAAATTGGCTCAGCCTAAATGCATTAGTTAGCACCCTTTAAGTTGGCTACCCCTTTATGTTTTGCTTTCAGTTAATGCAATAGGTATCACCCCCTTTAATTTGGCATTGCCTACTAGCTTTTTGTTCCCCTACACTTAGGCTTTGCTGCCTAGCTTCTATGCTTGCCCAGACTTGTTTTCATGCAACCCCTTTAACTTGGCTTTGCCTCAATGCCTTGGGTTGCTACCCCTTTAAGTTGGCTTTGGTCATAAAATAAAATAAAATACAATTATTTACTGGAGCCTTCTAGTGAGGCTAGTGACGTCATCCCCTTTTGGTCACCCCCAATTGCATTAGGGCTCCTTCAAGGTCATATGATGTCATCCTCTCTCACCTGCTTGCCACCTTATCTTTAAGACATACTATTAAGTTATCTCTGTTATCATGTGACCGTAGCGCAGCTGGTAAAGGCGTCATCTGTTCCTTGGTTTGATAAGCCAGGTTCGAGCCATGTGTGAAAAAAATTTTCTTCACTCTAGATACAAATTGCGAAAAACAATGAGATAAAGCCCTCTGAGATAAAGCTCAATTCGTGTGAGCCACGTAAAACAAACAAGATGGCCACCATCCAAGATGACCACGTAAACAAATTGCCCACCATAAATTAAAAACAAAGATGCTACTTTCCAAGATGGCCACCAACCAATAAAAAATTCAAAATGGCCGCCAATCAAAATAGCTTACACATCAGGTGAGTAATCCTTATCTAATCTAATAAAGATCAGTCCTTAATGACGCCATCTACTTCCGGGTTCGTGTGACTCATTCTTCTATTATCTCTTATCAGGGATTAGTGGTGGCATTCCTTTTAAGCCCAAACTTCACTTATGCGAGACCAGCCAGCTAGCGAATATCGTGAGACCAAAGCTACAAAGCGTGGCCTAGCGCAGCAAACTCCATATACGCGATACGCGAGCTACAACGTCTCGCCAAGGCAAGCTAGGCCGTCTCGCGCGCTTCTACTCGGTCCAGAATCTTTTGGCTAGCGAGGCAACCTCGCTCGGCTTGATCTGCTGGCAGCCAATCAGGAAGAGGGAGTTGATGACGTTTCAGGCAAGATGGCGCCATAAACAAGCCGTTGTGTATCCCTGTACTCAATCGGTTCGTCACTCAGTTTAGCTAAATATTTTAATTGTTAGACAAACAAAATGAATCGGCACTTAGATATGAATGCATTTAATAATCGGGGCCATGAAATGACAGGCAGACTAGGTTCAAATCGCACTATTGTTTGTCTCCGATCAAAACAGGCCACAGGCCGCAGAGCTAAGTCATCGCTAGAAACGATCGCTCGTTTCTCACAAAAGTTGGGAAACTTGCATTCGTTATGAAAAACTAGAGAATAATCCACTGATTCCGAAAATGCTATTGTATGAATCTGAAAACCTTTCAGTAATTAGCTATGAGCAAAAATATGCATTCATTTTAGAGCCACTCGGAGCCAATCAAGAGTCACGCTAGTGTACCGCAGTGTACCGTGAAGTGGCTTGAATGCTCACTTGAATGGAATTTAAGGAGCGATAAGCGAGAGATAGCCGAGAGGGTCGGCGAGGAAAACGGCACGCTAGTCCGTGTAGCATGGCTAGCTTGTTTGCTGGTCTCACGTAAGTGGAGTTGGGGCTTTAGGGTTTAGTGGCGGCATTCCTTTGGGCGGCACTCCTCTCTCTAGTGTCAATCTTCTGAAAAAATGGAAATTCTTCAGCTGTTCATGGTCTGGCTTCGAATATGCAAGGAACACAGAACACCCATCTTGGGCCCTGAAACCATGGCACACAACTTGCGAGACATGCTCATCACTTCGCTCACTGATGCAATGGTCTCCACCAACGGCACCACAGACATTCAAATTCATCAACAACAAAGCAAACGTCCTAAACACTTCGAATTTGGTGTGCACCTAGCTCATGACACCACCTAGGCACCCGTAAAGTATCATAGCTCTACACATGATAGGAACAAATACCGACTTTTGACTTCCAGTTCTTCCTGTTGCATTCAAGTTCACCAAACCCAAACCAAATGTCTACCTACTCTTAACTTGGTATGAACCTAGCTGGAGGCACCCTCTGGCATTCATACATTTTCAAAACTCTGTACTTATTATGAGGGTAGCTATTAAAATAAACCGTCACTGGGTTATAGGCCTTCAATGGAAATTTAAAGTAGTCCGATCCGCCCCAAAAATCACACACGCAGTACCTGAATTCAAACGGACGTCACCAAGAGATGAAGGCCGTCGGACAAAGCCTCGGTCTACAAACCCATGGAAGGGGGGGAAATGGTCAACTCCCACAGGTACACTGTTTCTCCGTAACTACCCATGCTTTAGGTATGAAACTCGGTAGCCAGGCATAACTTCTCCCCCTAGAGCAATCTATCCTATACTAAGGGTCTAAGCTCGACTCATTTCCCTGCTGTTGACAGGCAAAGTAGTTAACATGGGATATCGTATACCCAAAACAGGGTTTCTTGAATATACCCAAAACCAGCACTGTGGATATCAAGAAACTTGGTTTCATGGTAGCACTCGACCCCCTTCCCCGCTGCACATTTTAAGCCTATACACAGGTCCGTGAGCATCCTGTACGGAGACTTATTCAAGAAAAACCACGCGATGTCCCGTCCATGCTTCACTGCCATACATGCCACATTAGTGTTGTTAATGGGTACCTACCTGTAAGTCATTCGATCTGCCCCCAAAATCGCAAGTGTCCCATACCCGGTGCCAGAAAGAAAGGTACCAAAAGATGTAGGCCATCGGACAAACCCACAGGACTGGTGTTCCTAAAGATAACAAGGGGACCATTTAGCATTGTGAGTGATATGGAAAGTCTGTTTGAGGTCACCGGGATGCATGGGTTTGTTCGACGGCCTCTATCTCTTAATGCCTGTCTTCTGGCGTCGGGTAAGGGGCACATGCAATTTATGGGGTACGTAGGACGACTTTAAATTTTCACTGCGTAAGCAACGCTGACGTGGAGCGCATGGCAGTGAAACATGGTGGGGGACGACGTATGGTTTTTCTTGAATTGCTCTCCTCACAGGGTGAGCAAGAACATGTGGATAGGCATAAAAAGGGCGGAGAGATGAGACATAACCTGTCATCGAGTTTCATGATGCTCACACTGCTGGTTTGGATGATATCACCATCGAAGGGGGTACCTGTAACACTTGTAATGCTATTCTGGCTTAGACGAACGAGGTATTTCTTGAATAACTCTGCTCACAGGGTGCACGCAGACCTATGGATGGGTTTAAAGTGTGAAAGTGACCAGATGCATCACCTTTTTTGCCCTTACTCGGTCGTAAATAGTGCGACTCACAGGGTGTGCACAGAACCAGGGATAGGACAGAAATCTTTGGAGAACGTGGATCGTCTGTCCACCAAGTTTCATAATGCCCATACTGCTGGCTTGGGAGAAATTGCGACCAGAAGGCACAATTGATGTACGATGGTAACATCACCCATGCATTTGACATTTGGGGTCACCAGCGCCCGTGGGATAGTCCGAGAGCCACTATCTATTGGTGATGGTGTTCTGGTGTCGTATATAGGGAACGACTATTTTTGGCATGGATTGGACTTCTTTAAGGCATTTTCTGTGTTAGCAACGCTGAGGTGATATGTACGGCAGTGAAGCATGGCGGGGGGGGGGGGGGGGGCGGGGGGATTCGCGGGTTTTTTTAATGGTGTCATGGTTTTCATTTTTAATAACTTCAAAACTATTTGACCGATTCTGATAGGGTTTAGCTTGTTAGATCGGTCACGATAAGACCTATCTATTTTCAAAAATTTAGGTCTCCAGCACTTCCGATTAGTGATTTGAATTGTATTAGCAACATTAGGTACACTGTAACTTACCACATATGGGGACTGTTTACGCTTAGTGGCCGATTGGGCTATTCCAAAATTGGCAGATCAAGGCTTCACATTGTCTAGCGTCTCTTGGGCACTACGAGGAAGCATACGGCAGGTCCTAATCTACCATGGTTGCTGGTTCGGGTTCCATGGACTACCTTGGTCAGTGATTCGGGTTCCTACCTGCCGCATGACATCCCGCCTTGCCAGCAATTTTTGGGTGGTACCGATCGAGGGGTATCTCTTCCAGCCACAAGTGGATGACTGCCACATCACTATGGGAAGCAATGCTGGGTGTCCTTAAGTTTTCTTTGCTATCATCCCCACTTGTACTGAAGAATGTTTCCCGTCCGAATAGGGTTGTGACCGGAGCACAACTTGCTCATGGCTCCGGCTACCCTCTTTTGCCCATGCTTTCTTGGAGTCTTGTTTGCATCAGTAGGAAAGACGTTCTTCAGCATTAGCAATGCTGATGTAGCGGGGCAAAAGTGGAGAGGAGGTTGGCGTTGCCAAAATTGATGAGAAATTTGAGTCTGGGATAAATCAATTCCACGATTGTTTTTATATGAACCATACCTTAGTATGATAGTAGTCCCTGTCAGTACTTTATAGACAATTAATGTTGAACGCATAACACTTCTGCCTTTCTTTGACTGCTAACTCCTGGACTACTTGACCTTACGATGTGACCCAAATATGGCGTAATAGATTTTTTTGTACACTGTCGTTTTTTTTGGTAATTATTCTTCGGAAATAATTATTCGGAAATCCTTCAGCGATTGAATGGGTGCGTTGTTGTTGTTTATGTCTTCTGAAAGAGACGAAATTATTTTTTTACCAATTTAAAATCTTCTTTCTGACAGACTTTTATCAGCTTGCCGTTAATAGTTTTCAATTCAACCTGAATAGAAAGTGTCTCGCAATGTTTTCCCCTGCCTTTTATTTTCACTCCTAGTTTAAACATGGAATGTTAGTATAGTCTGTACAGGCTGTACCGATGTGATGAAAATACCATGGATGTGTCATGTCTTTTCTTTGCCAGGCCGGCGATTTTTTTGACAGGATTCAGGAAAATTAGATACATAAATCTAAGGTTGCAGTGTATAAAAAGAATGTTAATGCTTGAACTTTGAAAGTGTGATGCCAAAGGTTGTAAGCTCCATGAGAAACAACCAATAAGGAACCTTGAAAAACCAAAGTATTAGAAGTAGTTGTAATCCTATTTGTAAGATCCAGGCCCAAAATAAAGTGTCTCATTTGTGTGAACTGTCAAATAATAACGAATTACTGAATAAAAAGACGTATACACCAAATCATTATTTATTCATTTATACGATGTAGCTATCACTCCTGATCTATAATACATTGGCCTCACCACATTTATCCCGATTCAACGTCATTCAGTGTGTATTTTATAGCTTTGGGTTCTTAGTTATCCCTCTAAAACAAATAGATGTGCTCTTATCCCATCCAACCAAAGCTGCTGAGAGTCAAAGGTTCTGTTTAGTCGTGCAGACCTGATGAATCGCTCTCAAACATCTTGGTGTCCTAAAAGAAGTAGTACTGAAGTGTTCAAGGTTACTGACTTGCTTTCTACAGTCTGTGTGCCCTATGTCTTCTGCGGATGGTTCAAGAGCACAATGACGGGTTGGCAACTACGATAAAGGAGTGTATTTACTTCTTCACTTGGGTCATGATGCCAGCTAGCATCATTTGGTCTGTGTCTACGTCTCCTTCGGATGGTTCGGGAACATGACTGGTGGTGCAGGTAGTTCAGGCCAGATAAGGTACTTTTAAAAGAAGAAGTCCGTGTGTTCGCCAAAATTTCTTCTTCATATACTCTCTCCTCGATGATAAATTCCTTGAGGGAGAGTTTGATCGAACTTCTGGGAACTTCGATAGCAATGCCGTGGGTTAACATAAATTATGTTCTTTTCTAACACAGAGGGATAAATGTGCTGTGGCTCTGATTACAGCATCGAGTAGTGTATAGCACATTGCTGAAGACATGCAATAGACAAGGGTGGCTGTCGCATGCAGCTATGTTCCCGACCATACTTTGAAGCAGCATGCCTCAACTCATATGAGATGGAGTTGAGGTAGTTCTGTGATGATTTGGTTCCGTGAAACTGTGTGGTGGTATGTACGAAATAGATGAAATTAGAAAGAGGGCAAATAGCACTTGAAAGCAGACTGGAAAATGGGGTTTAGGTGAAGCAAACTTAGGTTTTGTCCAAAGTACTGTGGTAAACCGGGAAAGTGAGAGAGAGAAAAACGCTTGGTACGAGAGACACCACCCGTTGTTATCACCAAAAAGAGCGTTAAACGAAAGCAAGAAATTCGGAGGTTGTTGAATCTTTCCTACGGTTTTGTTGGCCTTGTGTGCAATGTCACCTGAGGTGTTAGTCACTTGAGTGCAGGGGGCTTTAGTACTGCTGCATGGTGCAAAAATAGTAATAGAGTTGTGCATTTTGCGTTAAAAGCATGAACATTGACTTAAAATTTCAAGCTCGACGGGGTGCTCAACCCTAGTTATCTACCATTTTTACAATATGGCTTCCATTTTCAAAAGGGCTGCTAAATAATGACTTGTAATTCACAGATTCCACTCTTTCTTTGTTTATACTGCAGCCGTGTATAAGTAACTCTTGGCAGGCTTGGCCACTTCTGGTAGCGTGGTCCAGAATGGTTCCCATGCCTATGAGGCTGTTCTCTTCAAACCCCGTTTACTAGGACGTGGTATTTCAGAAATTCGTAGTAGGTGCTGTTCCTAATAATGTCCAGCTTGGTAAACAACCCGCAATGTGTGCTGAAGAAGTATTGTAGAAGAAGGGGTTATTGCATCCGTAGATAAGTCTTGTTTTGTGAATAACTCTTTTTGAGCATCGTTAACACTAACACAGATGCTTGTTCGATCATACAGGAGAGCCACATAGTATTCAATCACTGGCATAACATCTTTTGCTGTTGCTCCATGGGAGCCTTGAATAGAACTTGAAAAGCAGATGTAACTTCATCGAATGCCTTCCAGGTTTCTCATGTGATGAGCCATCACCAACGTCAACAACTTCACAGAACTACAGCACTAACCTAGATTAAAAAAAAACATAAAAGCCTATTCTTTCTGAAAATTTGTTAAGCCTCGAAATTTTATTGCCTCCTGTGCCTCATTGCAGCTACACCACTGAGTGCAACATATCTCACATAAAAATATCCATTAGAGCAAGGAACATCGCAAGTAGAAACCAGCAGCTTGTCATTGTGCTTGGTATTACCTAATTGTACGACAAGGTAATGAAATAGTTCAGCTTTGTTTTCGTCGACTGTCAAATAAGCATCCTAGTTGCCTGGTAGCTTGGTGTAGAATCCAACCCGTCTCCTCACTCGTTTATTATGTTTGCTCCTTGCCAAAGTTTTGAGACTGTCAGATAAATACTGGTCCCAAACAATATGACATTTTTCAAGCGTATTGACATTTTCCAGTTTTGAGTTAAGTTATGGCAAGAACACTTCTTCCATGTAATGAAAGAAAGTTTTTGCATTCCTAGATTTAAGCATATTAATGAAAGCTGCACCATCCAAATGGTGCCATCGAGTGCCATCGAGTGCAGGTGAAAGAAGAAATCACGACGTTTCAAGCAAAGGATTTAAAACATGTCAAACAATTTAAAAATAAAAAAATTAAGAAAATAACAGCAGAGCAGGGTCAAGGTTATAAAACTTACAACTCTTAAGGAAGTAAGGTTCCATACTAAAAATTAAAATGAAATAAAATAAAATAAAAGCTGACACAATTCAAAAGAATGTGCCAGTAGTCCTTTGGGTGCAAAGAGTGTGAGAGAAGATTGCGGCTGGGGTCTCCCCAACTATGGTCTGGGATCTTGTACAGCCTCAGGACCGTCATAGCACGGTGACATGGGTCCAAGAGCCTGCTGGGGTGTTCTGAAAGGGAGTGCTATGGCAAAGGCCTTTAACATAAATTTCTCATGATTCTATGACTCCCCTAAGGGACTAGCTTCCACGGTCCGACTATGGTCTGGTCTCCCAGAGCCGGACTCCCTTCTCACACTGCTGGAGCTGCAGGTGCTTCTAGAGGTGTGTAGAGCAGGGATTGATGGGTTAATCTATGATCAGCTGAAGGGTCTGAGTGGGGAAGGCCTAAAGGACACACCGTTTTCCAGGGGTGTTTTGAGAGTGGAAGTCTTGTAGACGAAGCATTTCTCTGTCCTCACAACCTTTTTGGGCAGGGAGAAACTGAGGACACAGGTTATGAGCTACAGGCCAATTACCCTACTCTTCTACGAATATTGGTTGGGAGCCCAAAAAGGATGCTTGAGGAAGCAGGGAACTGTTTCATGCCCAGTTTGGCTTCCAGAAACAGAGAAGTACCCAGGGTGTCATGTTACACCTGGAGTTTGGGATTAGAAAAGCGTGGTTGCATCACAGGGCGTTTGCCATTGCTTTTCTGGAGTAATATCAAAGCGGCAAACGATTATGGTCGGTGTGGCGTAGGTTAAATGGGCTCTACAGTCAATGGGAGTCAGCGAGATTCTGGGTGAGGTTGCTGTATTGCTTCTGAGTGCTTGGAAGTTTGCAACGAGGGCTGGGGCTTCTGATCTGGTGTATGGGGCACGAGTAGGATGCTGCCACAGGGGAATTGTTTAAGCCCAGCTCTTTTTTGCAGTGGCATTCAATGGTGTCCTCAAGGAGCTTAGTTTTCTCGACTGCATCGTGGTGTGTATGGACGACGTGGCAGTGTGGCGGTGTGGGTTGCAGATCCTGACGTGGGCCACCCTTTGGCATTGCTCAAGGGGATCATTACCAGGGGTATCACTCTACTTGCAAAGTGGGGTCTGTCGGTGTTTGTGAAATGACTTAGCTGATATTTTTACCTCGCGGTTAAAGGATAGATGGAATTAAGTACGGGTAGGTGATACGATGTTGAAGGCTGCCACCTGTGTGGTTTACCTGGGTTATAAGCTGGAGCCACAACTGTCCTGGCTGCTTGTTGAGGGTGATATCAGGGAGAGCCTTGCAGCCTAGTATGGGGTTCTCAAGTTGATGGCTTTAAGTAAGTCGGTAGCAAAGATATTGGCCGTTATGATGCCTCATTTAGTCTAGATCTGTTCTTGCGTGGGTTTCCACTCCCCTTCTTGCTGGCCTAGAGAGTGGCTCTGAATGGCTGCCTGGTTTAAATGGCATTACCTGCGCTGCACAATGCATATTGAAGCAGGAGAGGTGGTTTTTCGTATTATAGCCAAAGAGTTGCTAACAGCCCTGTGTCTCTGAGCGATTGGCAGAAGTGGTTTTTATCTGATAGCCAGACGTTCGGTTTACTACACATCACTGAGCCTGTGGACTTGTAGGCAACTCGGGGCACTGGAGTCGGGTACCACTTTGCTGAAGCAACGTGGATTGGTTGTCTTCCTCACTCTGATGCTTGTATGTGGTGGGAACCCCTGGTTTTGGGGTGAAAAAGTTCTGCCTCTCTTGGTCAGTTCAGAGAATATGTGGGTGGAGTCTGAATGGGTGGACGTCAACTGTGATGCACTTTTTTTTCAGCTGGGATTGGGAAGGTGGAGTAGGCATGTGTCCCAGAGCTTCAGCAAGAGTACAGCTGCTTCCTGTAGTGTCTCCCTTCTACCTTCATTGAGGAGCGGGAGGCTCTGCTGATTGCACTGGATATCGGGTTGGATTTACATGTAAGGCAGTTTCAGGTGTTTACGGTCTATGCGGCAGGGATACATTTTCTGAAATCCACTCTCAGACGGCTGGATATTTGCCACCTGTTGATGGTTGAAATCAGTCT